>JARQST010000701.1:475350-486818 GCA_030142225.1 Pachycephus smyrnensis
AAAAAAGATGCTCTTGATACTTTGCTGATCCGTAATTGACTGTTGATCATCATTTTATTATACATCATAATGCACATTCTAAAAGTATTTCATTTTTGCAACATTTAGTAATGACTGAATTTTCTTGCAGTCGAGTTACACGATGTCTTTGAGTCGAGCACATTTATTTTTCTGATCTTTGAGCTCTGCAAAAATGGAGAACTTTTTGATTATCTGACGTCCGTTGTGACACTTTCTGAGAAGAAAACTCGGTATATCATGCGGCAAGTCTTTGAGGGAGTACAGCATATTCATAATCAAGATATAGTGCATCGCGACTTAAAGCCAGAAAATATTCTACTCGATGACAGTTTGAACGTCAAGATTACTGACTTTGGATTTGCCAGAATTTTGAGTCCAGGAGAAAAATTGTATGGTTAGTATTTTACATATCTACAGGTACCATTTTACAAATACCTCATACAAATATAATTAACGATGCCATCATGAATGTAGTGAAAATTCATAGAGCTGTTACTCAGAGGCGAAAGAATTATATTTGTTGACATATCTAATGTTCTTACAGACTATGCGAATATCTGTTGTATATTAATTTTTATTATGCAGATTTGTGTGGTACTCCTGGATACCTTGCTCCGGAAGTTCTTAAGTGCAATATGTTTGAGAACGCAGAAGGTTATGGATACGAGGTGGACATGTATGTAGCCTATGAGAATACGTTTGATAAATACATAAAATTGACACTTCAATATAAATACTTTGTCTTTCAAGATGGGCATGCGGCGTAATTATGTTCACTTTGCTAGTTGGATGCCCACCATTCTGGCATCGCAAACAAATGGTCATGTTGCGAAACATAATGGAAGGGAAATACTCATTCACATCTCCAGAATGGGCTGACATAACAGGTAAATTGTATGATTCACTGATGAGATCCATATTTATTGCGATATGTTTATACCATAATTTCGTATAATTTTCGATCACAAAAATCGACTATTATGAATTTTATTATAGACGCCCCAAAGGATTTGATTAGAAAATTACTAGTTGTGGATCCAAAGAAGAGAATTTCCATCAAGGAGGCTCTGGAGCACTCCTTCTTCCACACAGTGGTGAGTCTGATTGCTTTATCGTGTATATATTGTTATATTTCGATGATTATTCTTATCGTTACTTCATAGACGATGCCATATGAAAATATATTTTCATGAGGCATCTCATAAAATGCACGTGCTGTATCATAATTATTCCGAGCAATTGGCGTTCTATCATTATGTATGAGACGTAATTTTTTTTTTAAAATTCTGATATTAATTGAAAATGACATATCTTGGAAGACGTAAAAAAAACAAATTATGATAGTACGGAATTGCGTGGGAGTTCATTATACGAATAGAATTTTCTTAATGATAATACAATATTGATACAAGCACGCAAGTATATAAGTCACAATATGTTATTGCCGTTGCAGCTGTGGGATCAAGACATTGCGCCTCTAAAGCGCTCTTTGTCTTCTAATTCGCGACGTCTCAGTAGGATATCTCAGTTAGCCCTGGTAAATCATTTTTATTTTTATTTTTTATGTTTTACTGTGAGTCTATGAAATAATAAGTATTTCGTTGGCACTATTAACCCGAATAGACTTACAATTAGTTCTCTTATATTATCCTGTTGTAAAGGAATCAAACGTATTTATTTGTGTGGTGATTGGTCATTGAATTGTATTGTTTGTGTTTGTGAAATTAATTGTTAGGACTAACTTGAAATTTAATAGGATTCGTCAGGCAAATTATTTTAATGTGTATCTTTGCATCGCAACATCAAAGGGTATCGTTGTTGTACATAAGAAGGAATATAATAGTTTTTATAAATCTTAATCAAGGGGATACCATTTTGCGAATATTATTGAACGCGTGAGCCTGCATCGACGATGCACATTGTGCATTCTACACACGCGGAAACGACTGACACATTAATTGAATTTTCTGTTCAGGAATTGAAAGCCAAATCCTTCAGCGCAAGGAAAAAGTTTCAGTTGGCAATTATTTGCGTTCGTGCCGTTGTACGAATTAAAAGGTTACACGTCACACCTGAGCCATTATCCACCCACGTTGCTCGCACCGATCCTTACAGAATCAAACTCCTACGAAAGGTTTGTCATTCATTAATATTTTTCGTAATTATGAGTCTTTTATCTGTGGATCTGACTTCTTTTACTAGTATCTGCTATCATTTAAATTGTGTCTCACTAGGTGATCGACGGATGTGCCTTCCGCGTGTACGGACATTGGGTGAAGAAGGGCGAAGGGCAAAACCGTGCTGCCCTCTTCGAAAACACCCCAAAAACGGAGCTAAAGCATCTCTACGTCAGCAATTTGAGCAGATAGCCAATGCTCCCTTCCAGCGACGTTTAGTTCAATTCGTTATTTTTAAATGACCTGGTGATATCACTGTAATTATCCACCAACCATGACCCCTCCCCTCCCCTCCAAATCCTGCCTCATTCCTTCTCATATCCACGAATTCAATAATTATGATTTACCATTATCCTATTTCATATGACTATTAAGGTAATGTGAGGACGAAATCAATTCCTGAGACTCCAGCAACTGAGATTCTGGAGTCGTACCTTGTGCTCCACGTTCTCGCGCCTTCGCCATTAATTCTTCCTAGTATATTAATGGTATCGAGTGCTCGAAAAGCCCAATGAAAATTAAGGTGGTACGTTGAGAATTCTGTATTCTGTGGCAGCGATGTAAAAAAAAAGCAGGGTGTCGCGAGCGTGCTTGAAGAATATTTTTAAAATTCTTGGAATTTTAAATGATTTTTGAGCCTGTTATTAAACGAATCTTACAGTAACAATTACGTCGTAAGGATATAATCGAAGTTCTAACTCTCTCTCTCTGTTAGTTGTCTAAATCTTTTGAAAATAACTTGTAGATAGATTCTTATGCTATACCAAACTAATGGACGTCTCCCACAAATTATATGTATTTAGAAAGACATACTTTCAATTTGTATTTTCATGTAAAAAGGATTTCTGATTTGTACCTGTTGTTCATTATCAAGATTTTTTTTTTGACATTTGTTTCATAATCTTCGAGTGTTCAGTCTAAGTGGTATTCATCCTGAATACACGAGAACCGTGGATATTTTAAGTTTTACCTAATCCATTTTTTTAATTTGTGTTCTATCGAGCGAAGACACGAAATTAGTTTTTTGATATAACCAATGTTGCAAAATTTTGACATATCGAAGAGGACGAAATTCAGTCAAACTATCATTGGGCTATTTTAAAAAATTTATAAATGGTCACGTGCTCATTACAGTCGCACAAAATCCGAAGAGTGTTAAGCGATGATTCGTCATCGGTTCTCTCATAATTGTTAATCTCGCAAGGTAGCATGTATAAGTAAATTCTAGTCAAGTCGTTGATCTATCATTTTTGCCCTTAAATTCTTCTATAGCTAAAGCCGCGAACTAAGGGCAATAACAGGGTGTAATTGCTGTGCGTTAAAAACGTTACGCAATTGCAGAAAAATTGAATTAATTGGATTGACTATTAGAAATTTATCGCTGTGTGATACAATTGTGATTCTGGTTCATCTACCCTTCATTCTGAATGATCAGTCGATAGGGAGGTAATCAAAAAGGAAATTAATTATTGTTATTGAGAAAGGCAGACGTCAGACTCTGAAAGTTTTATCGTTGCTGTTTTGAAACATTTGAAATACTCTTGCATGGATAACTGTCGCAATAGAAGAGACAGTCATCCCCTTATGCATGAATAATACTCGTTTCTAACGAAACTCTTTATTATAGATTTAGCCAATCCCTGTTTGAGATTACTTATTTCGCAAAAGTGCATTAAGTAGATAGCAAATATGAATTTGCAAAAATATTTATTTATATAGGATTTATAGGGACGCGATGCTTCCTCGGAGAGAGCCGGCCCCGCTGTACTAGTGTAAATCAACTATTAGACATTTCATTGTGTGTTCATAGTTTATATATTTTTAGATATAAAATTTTTCCGATGTATATGTCAGCAATGTCGCAACATCGCAATTCGATCGTAATTCTGTTGTGGTAATACACCTGTGTTTGAAAATGCAGCAGTAACATGTACAATTATTTTTTTTTCAGCTTAAACATACACGTCGCGTTATCTACCCCTTCTTCCCGTAGTTGATTCAAGTTGAATGGAGTTCGTCCGCACGAGTTGTTTCACAAAAAGATGTCAGGAGTAACACTGAGTTTACTTGCAATAAGGACCCATTCGATATCTTCTCATTGTAGTATATAACATGGTGGGTCTGGCGCGAGATATATATATCAGGGATTGATTGATTGTATCTGGCATATTTTACTTTGACATTAAGAAAAATGCCTGATTCGTTCATCCAGGAGAAATCCTTGTAAAATATTCCATTGCCTTTGGTTGCAATGAATTGGCTACTGAATTAGAGAATTCACGCTTGAATAAATATCGGTATAATAACGGTAGTCGCCATTTGTACGGAGGTATGGAGAAAAACTGTAATGAAAAAGAGATCCGTGCTGTGCGACTCGCGACTCTGAATTCTTGCAAAATTATTGCTAAACGTAGGATTAGCAAGTATCGACAAGCGAGTCTTTCAAAAATCGAAGAGCCACGCCCCTTGTTCAGTGATGAATACGTATTGGGGAGAAAAAAAAAGTAATACAAAATCCGAAGGTCGCCCCATCTGCGAACATAAGATGCATAAGGAAGTGTAAGGGAAGCTTTTTAAAGGGCGGCAACAGTAGGGTGGTAAACTGGATAACTGAGCGGCAGAAGGAAATTCAAATGGTAAACAACGGTGCCAGCGTGTATAGTGTTATGGAGGATGGCGCATATATCAAAGTAAACTACGGAAGTGTCGGGGCATTTGCAGGGGAATATTGGTGAAGATCCTAAGAAGTAAAGTGGAATGGCGGGAACTGGCTGGATGGCAGCTCGAGAGGTACAGTATAATGAAGTGGAATTCGACTGAGCGAGGTCTGATCAAGTTTTGCAAAGTTGAGGGAAGTCGAAAGGATTCGCGGAAGGGTGAGATGGGAGACCGTGTGATATCGTAGGTGCTGTGCAAGTGCTGTGCAAGTGTGGTATGTAGTCAGTCGACACTGGAGTGTTGAGCGAAGGAGCGAGAGGGAGAGAGAGCGAGTATGGTGTGGGTGGAAGTGGGGAGGAGGAGGCGAGACGCGAGAGACTAAAAGCGGCAACAGCGCAGCGTTCGGATCCATGTGACAGAGAAGGAACGTGACAAAAGCTGGCAGAGGGTGACGCCGCCGAGATCGAGTGAGTGTTTGCCCGGGCGAGCCGGGTGTCGGGTGCGTTTTGTCGGATTTCACGGGAAATTCGTGGGTCGTGGCGTGGAGCGGAAGGTAAGGGTGGTTAATGGGGTGATCGGGTAGCCCCGCGATATCGGGACGTTGGGTTCGTCGCGTTGATACGCTCGAAAATCCATGAAAATCGCGTAAAAGTGGCGTGCGCTTGTAAGCGGTGCGATATACAGCAACACGACACTTCTCTCACACGCCCAGCGGGCTGCTGCGTCACATGGGCCGCGTTCATTGGTCGATAGAGCCGTGTGACGTCAGGAACAGTGCTGCGATTGGTCGATAACGTGGACCCCAGACACGTGAATCGTGGCCAAGCAAGCATGGCTGTTGATGCGCAGTGGTTAGCACTTGTAAAATGTTTCTGCCACGCGCCAGATCGATCAGGTTATAACCGTCGTGTGGTTTAAACCGTTCGGAAAGCGATCGGCAAGCGTGGATATACGCGTGCACCACGATTCATCGCGTGTGTCGTGATCCTGACAGCCGGACCATCGCAATTTATCCCCATTCGGGATTGATTTCTCTCGTGAAAGTGGCTTTCAGTGTGTTTCCATTGTGATCGGGCTCCGACCACGTTGTAACCGTAAGTTTTCGTACGTTTCTTGAACGTGTCCAAGGCTACCACGCCCGTTCGCCAGACTCTCATGGCCTATTATCTCGCCCGGACTATCGCCTATTTAATTAACGTCTGTATAGGTGGTTGCGTGGCGTGTTTTCTGTGCCATAATAGAATCGACCAATCACGTATCGTACGCGCCCGTGACGTCACGGCGTCGCTCAATCCCATTGGCTGCCGGAGCGTGCGTCGCCACTCTAACGTGTTTCGCTTTGTCAGTTCAAGGAGCCCGCTTGCTCCTCGCACGATCCTTCATTTTTTCTCCGACGATTCTTTCACATCATTCAGCTTCTTTCATATTTGCTTTCCTACGTTTATCACGAATGCCCATACAAACACACGTACGCAAATACACACCTCCATTTCTTTCCTTTCACCCGTCACTGCTCATCTTGCTTATGCGTTTGTGACCTGACAATCAACATTATCCCTTCTTTAAACGAGTCATCTGGACGGTTTGTTTCTCTTATTTTTATCTCGACTTACTCCACTCGGATGCCTTTCTTTTATCACACGCTCCTTCGTCCAATCTCACTAGAAACAGAGCTCGACCGTTCTTTACGTTTTCGCGCGCTTTTTCAAAACCGCCCACGCGTACGCGCCCCCTCATGACACGACTGCTTGTTCAATGTCTACGGAAATCTCTCATTCGTCGTCCTGGACAAATATCGTGAAGTAATTTCAGTAATAATGGAACGGGCAACTAGCTTCGTGAATTTAACATCCAGCTGAGACCGTTGCGATAACTGACAGATAGTGACTCATCCTGTTGTGATATTCATTAGATGACGTTCTCGCGGATACGCGAACGAGAACATTTTTTCTTCTTCACCCTCCAAATTACACCTCCGTCGCTACATTCACTTTTACCAAATCCACTGCGAACACGTGTTACTGGAAATATTCCACTGAATACGCTCAACGTAAATTTCGGAGCACCAACGATGACTAAGTCCTCATTGAAACATCCTGCTGCAGATTTTTTATGCGATCGCAAAGTGCACGACCCTTGCGCACCTTCCTACAATGTCGGACGTTGGAACCCGTCCAGCCAGCTCGGTGCAACAAGTACTTTGTTCATCTCGCAATAAAGTCTTCCTGTTCTCCGTGCATCTGCTCGCAATTGTATTTCGTCATACAGCTCCTGCCTGTCCGAACGGACACGATTATTTGGACTCTGCCCATGGACAACAGGGGAGACTCGAACGTTGAATAATCACCAAATAACGTCATTCTGCTGCTTCCTTTGAGACGCGCGTGCACGCGCACGTCCACATGTGTCCACGGGAAATAAAAGGAACACGAGATCCTATCTAACACTACTGCTAACACTAGTGCGACAATTTACCTTCGCGCGTCTAACTCGCGCGGTCTCTAACGCTTTGAAATTCTTGTCGAGTATTTTTTATTGCTTTTTAGTTTCACTCGTGCACTGACCTTTTCCTTTCTGAAACATTACAAGTAAGGAGCGATCGTACACGTAGTAGCAAGATGACGGAACTATTAATCACGTGAGTCCTTTTTAAAGTGTGAACAAGGTGGGAGAGGGTGGTAAGGCCTTTTTAGACAGAGAGTGGATACGCGATCCTTTCAAGGCTCCATTCATCTTATCAAGTGAATTTTACTTTTCCCGTCAATGGATCGTTCCATAATGGCGTCGGACGTGTACATTCTTTGAGAGACATCGAACTCTTGTAACAAAAAAGAAAAAGCAAAGAGGATTTTGCTGCGAAACTTTATTTCCAATCGCATTCATTGTTTTCATCCAGTGGTGACCTGTGCAATCAGTATACTTGTTATCTGGACGTGTGTCTCTCCGAAAAGATTACGCAATAGGCGTGCAACGGTGCCACACGATTTCGGGGGGTTCCCCTCAAGCAGCAATGCACGATCATAGCGATTCTTTTGTGTCGCTAGTTGATTCCTTGCAAGTGGTCGTCCCTCTGCAAATAGGATGTCACGTAGGTAGTCTCTTAGGCTGTGACATGTTTTCGCCATCCTTTCGACATTATCTCATTATTTCTGCGCACAGCGTAGAGTCAGATAAAATATGTAGATGATAGTTGAGAGTATCGTCGTTGGTGTAGACAGAGGCCGAACCCTGACGAGTCCGTAATCTCTTGGTCGAAGTGTCCCGACCTGCGCGCATAGGTGGACGATAACCCAGCCAAACGTTCTTCAGCTTCTCCTGGAAATCTTTTCCTCCAGAAGCACATTAACCTGCCTGTCTTTCTTTCCTTTTCTGCTTTAATGGCACGTGATTACGGAGAGATAGCAATTCGAGCCTCGTGAACATAGTCTCTGTACGGGATAAATGTTGAGATCGTTGTGTGAGTTCGCGAGCATATTTAAGGTTGACAATAGTGCGTGACGTAATTTGAAAGGTTGATAACACTTTTCCCGATATCTAAAGATTTCTCTGAGCTAGGGAAACGTTACGGTCATCTCGCTGTCTCTCGGTGACGTCACGACGTCATTCGTCTAGCGAAGGTCATCCCATCCACAGGTCGACCGGGTATCAGGTGTACTTGGATTCGATCGTCAGGAATGATTCTGTAGGGAAAAGTAACGATGAGAGAATAACAAGACCATAGATTAAATCCCGTAGGAAAGTTCGGCCCTCGCGTTCTCCTGCCACCTACGTGTCGATTACGAAACCGGCCGCGATTCGGCTAAAATTAAGTGCGACGCGCAGCGCGACTTTCGGCGCTCGGTTGGTCGTGCTCGATTCATCTCTCTCTCTCTCTCTCGCTCTCCATTTCTCTCATTCTCTATATCTCTCTCTCTCTCTCTGTGTTGTTCGTTCGCTCTCTCGCCTGGCTCTCCCCACCGTTCGGAATCAGTCTAGCCGGGTGAATACGGCAGGAACGGGGCAACTAGACGTTTCGCGCTCGACTCGCCGTTGCAGAAAGTGGCACTCGCGCATGCGCTTTGTGATCCATGTGACGTCAGCCGCATCACACGTCACACACGTCACGTCGCTGGGTTAACTTAACCTCCCCGACAGCGCTTGGCGCACCTACCGGCAGCTCCACCACGCGACCTCCTAGATTATCCCCACCGACCGTCCTGCTGACTTACGGCCTCTCCAGAGTATTCATCCTCCTCATGTTTCTATGGCTGGTTTAAGGAAGGACGCTATTTCTTTTATCAGCATCGACGTCTTCGATCTGCACAGTGTACCAGCCAGTTGTCATCGAGTGTACTCTAATGATACTTAATGATAGATCAGACCGTTTCACTCTCTATCAAGATCCACGGTGCGTTGATAACGTTGAATTACTCTTCTGTGAGTCTGCATCGAAATCTACGAGATCAAAGTTATCCTACTACTAGCTTGCTCCTTTGGTTATTCCTTGCTACTGGACGATGCTAGACGAGTCTAAAGTATTGGGTATTGGAAGGCAAGTCCCACGGTTAACGGCGCCTCCCGACGACACGGGATGCTGCTAAACGAAGCGTCGACTTTCATCAAGGAAATCGTCGTAGTGCGTTTGACTCTCTCGTTCGCCCTACCACCGAAGAAACAGAACCACGCGCTTAAGCAGATAGTTGATTGTTGTTCTCGCGGAGTTCACGCGCGCGTCTGTGGTACTCACAGGCGAAATCCTATACCGGCGTTAGCCAATCACTTTGCGAGACGCATGGATTGTCACTGTATGTGTGTCTATGTGTATGATCCAGAGTGCAATCCGTGGCGGGAAGCAGCAGAAGAGAAAGAGGAGGGGTCAAGGGCTGGAGACAACCTGCTCTCGTCCTCGTGATCATCCGGTCGCGATCGACGCCGACGCCGACGCCTGGAGTTCCGGTAAACGGGTCGTGGTAACCGGGTAACTGTGGCTAGGCGACGCCGACATCGAGGAGCGTCTCCACGCGTCAAGATGAGCCTCCTCGAGACGCTGCTGGAAGCGGCGCGTTACGTTGAGCTGCAGGAGAAGAAGAGAGAACGCGTCGCCAGCACTTCCTCATCTTCCTCCGATCGTTCCTTTGCTCTTACTCCCCACTCGAACTATCACAACTCCGTCGAGCCTTGCGGTGAGTATAGCGTTATTACGTACTGCCATCGTCTTTTAGCTTCACTTTTTGTTTTATCCCCTCCCTGTTTCTCGTACTGCTTCGAATGTTGCTCCGCTTTTTTTTTCTTCTTTTTTCTCTTTCACAAAAATTCTTCCTACTCTTGCACGCTCGAACTCCACGTTGAATTTCTTCCAATAGTACGAGAATCAGGCACGAGATGTTGCTAGCAGCGAAAGCATCTGTATAGTTTGTTACTTTCAGCGCGGTATAAAGGTGTCCTTGAGGAGCGTATCTGGAGCATTTAGAAATATACTCTAGGTGTAAGCTCCAATTAAAAAAGAAAAAAGATATTTATATGACAAGGCTCGTTGAAGCGTGCCTGCATTAGTAGATCGATGAGAAACTCCAGGAGGGTCGCGATTCTTAGGTCAAAGTTTAACAATTATTCATTGCTCCACATGCGATCGTGTTACATGCCGCTTGAATTTCTTATGATCTTTTTGACGATCGTCTGTCCCATCGTCGTATTAGAGTGGCTTGACATACGCGTGTTGCCGATACAGCAACTGTGGCGAGTCTCGGGGAAATAAATAAATAAAGAAAAACAGGCGCCGCGCTAAATCGAACGCCGTCTCGGACCCCGAGTGTCCCGAGTGTCCGCCTTACTTTTCCTTTTATCAAAGATCCTGCGGGTCCCCTAACGGCTCGCTGCACTCTTATCGATTGGCTGAGAAATTCGTGCGACATGCTATCGTCCTGTCCTTCGTCTTCGCCTTCGGTGCATAGGAGGAGGATGCATTGGGATATCGATAATTGCATACAGATTAGTGGTACCAGTAGCGCGCTATTTACATTGATTTCTTGGTTTTTTTAAATTTATCTTTAAAATCAAAATAAAGGATATAGTTGACGCGCGATAATGATAACTCTCCTTTGATTTTTAATGCGTCTCTTGATCAGCATTGTTCTTTCGCGTTATCACATTCGGGAGGAAGTCTCTCCTTGGTTCCTAATGGTCTACAGCGTTTCAGCTGCAAGGTCTAATGCAAGAAAATGTGAAAGGCTCTGTAGCTGGGAGCACGCGTGCATATAAATCAAACTTTCACAGCTTTTTGCACGATTCTACAAGGAGAGAATGTATAGGGTGGTGTTTTTGATTTGGCCACTGTACAAGGAACCGAGTGGGTTAGACGTTGGCCAGAGTGCTAGGACGAAAATGGTGGAAAATATCAGCCGGTACCTTTTGACCTTCTCAAGTGACGAACATTTATGATCTTAAATTTAAAGAGTAAGGGTTCAAGGGAAACGGGAAGATATGCTAGACAAATTACTTTCTTTCTCGAATGAAAAGTTTACGACAAACGGATGTCAAAACTCGACTGAAAAAAACATTCCCTCCAGGCATTAAGTGGTGTTTCCTTTGGTACTTTTCCTCAGAATTTCATTTGTCACGGGACAAAGACTATTA
>JARQST010000704.1:0-40984 GCA_030142225.1 Pachycephus smyrnensis
TCGCTGTTCGCTGGATTTTTTCAGCTTTTAGCGAATATTCGTGAAAGCAGTGAAATCAACCATCAACGTTGGGTAGTGTAACATAAAAGCGCGTAAATGTAAAGAATTGGGTCCCTATTTCATGACAATTAAAACTTTAAATTGTTTGTTGTTGGCATGCATCAGATGTAACGCTCAAAGTCTATTCGCGGCGAATTATTTGCTCTTCGCAGCAAATGAATCGTTTATCGTTAAAAATCAATCGCAGCGAAAAATTCGCTGCATGAAAAGGCACCTTAACTCTTTATTTTTGTGCTTCTTAGGGTGCGTTCCGATATTCACTCAAAGCGCTGCGAGTATCGTTGTGTCTTTGTTTACTCACATGCAATAGAATGAGACACAACCATGCCCGTAGCGCTTTAAGCGAATATCGGAACGCACCCTTAGCCAGTGGCGCTCGCATAGCTGTCAATAATTCCCCATACCGATTCTTCCAGCAGTATCAATGTATTTGAGGGTGCTTTCGAATTGAAATATCACTAGACAAATGTGCACAATTGTCTACACATTGTTGTTCCAATTATGACACAAGTCGACAACGCGTACACAGCATGGGCCCCGTCACACCCGTCACGCGCATTCGAACGCATCTCTTGACCAATAATACAACGTGAATTCTTGTGGAAACGGTGTACCATTGGTCGGCAGGTCGCGTTCGACGCGCGTTTGACGAATGTGTACGGCCCTAACCATTTTTACTATACCCGCTGTTCCAATTGTCCTCAGGAATGTGTGCACACGTTTGTCGACATACGTTGACACAAGTCCTGCAATTGGAAAGCATCCTGAATGAATATAGCTTCAGTGGCTTGTGCTTTCCCTATTTCTCCAATGAATAACTTTCCTAAAACATTAAATAAGAGCAAGTTATTTTCAGCTACTTCATATTGTTCGTGATTTATTCTTCTTCTCTATACTTACAACTTGGGTATATTTTTTATGTACAAAACTTCTTGAGATCCTGACCTCGTATTACGATTTTTGCATTTTTCCATCCACACCTTTGTTGGATCAAATAAAGTAGAACAATCACGCGATTTTATAGAAACAGTTGACATATTTTTAATACATCCAATCCGATTATGTCCTTGCGAATTCGTTACAAGATGCAATCGACGTTTGACATATTCCTCATCCTTCTGTCTGAAAGATTAGACAATTAAGTCATATGATATTATAACGATAATACTGCACGATATGTGGATGTACAAATAACATATATAAGTTCAATTTGGAAGTATTAATGCTATTAAAGACGCAAACACCTGTCTGTAGTGTGACAAACTGCTACTATCTGTATGAAGTCTACTCATTGCAAAACCAGTTGAAAACAGTAGAATTTGCAGTACAAATTTGTCAATGTGTATGATAAAACTACTTACACAAATTAGAAATGCAATGGAAATTATTTTATCAATTAGATAACATCTTAGGTGTAACGCGAAAATCCGAAAATTACGCAAATCTCATTGAGAGATGGTTTTAATAATTTATAGATTACGATCATTATCTAATTACCTGAATAATTTAATCATACGATTAGCTTCGCATTTGGCAGTATTTTTTTGTGTCTCCCGCAAACGTTCTGTATATTCTAAAGATGCCTTTTCAATAGCTTTTCGATTTTTGTGTTCGCTCAATGCGGTAAAAACTTTTTTCATACGTGCTTCTTTACGACGCTGTTCTGAATTCCTTCTAGATTCTAAATGGTGTTTTAATTGTTCATCATCCATAGAACGTTTATTCTCACGATCCAGTTTCCATTTTCTAATCATTTCTTTCTTTCGGATATTTGTTTCCTCAGAACATTGCAAATTATGAAAATTTTCATTATTTTTATTGCTAGTAGTCGTTTCCAAATTTTTATAGATTTCTAGTTGTACGTTTCCTGACTGTAGTGATTTATCTCCTACTGCTGATTCTTTGTTATTATTTAATTTCTGACTTTTTTCCAATTCTTTTCGTTTACGCCATGCCTCCAGAACCAGCTTCTGTTTTTCTCGCAATTCCAAATAATTCTTGTACCACGCTTCGTGATTTACGATGTCTTCTGTGGAAAGGTCAGGACACTTTTCCTTAATTGCCCCAACCAGTTCCGGTATCTTGCGATACTTTTTTCTCAATTTCAGAAACAGAAAGTGATCCTCTTCCGACCAGTTTTCTGTGTGTCCTACACTTTGCGAATTTAATTACAATGAATTTCTTTTTTACAGCGAAAATATTCACTTAATAATTATTGCAGGAATTTTATGAATACCCGTTCTGGCTACCAAGCTGTTGAAATCCTGCACCTCTCGATAATCCTGATGTGAGCGTTCGACACTTTTTCTGCGAAATATTCCTTTTCTTGTGCAAGATTTAGTATCCTTATCGGTACAGTTCTCAAATTTTGAAAATGAACATGCAATTTTATTTAATTCCGTTTCCAGCTGAACTTCTTCCTCTATCAAAGTTTCTAGAGGACAAGATTTCTTTAAGTCTTGAATATTTCTCGCCAGTTTTAGTAATTTTTGTTTGTAATTGTTAATATCTGTAAAGTGTTATACTTATCTTAGTGTTTTATATATCAAAGACAGGAGAAAAATAACAATTACCTAATTCTTGTACGTCTTTGCTATTGTTTAGAACTGATTTCGTTGCGTCCAAATCACTGAGAATAACTTGAACAGATCGCTTTAAAGTATCAGCAATTTTAAACCTGAAGAAATAATGTTGATAATTAATTTAATATTTATTTAAAATGTGCAACGAAAATCATATGAAAATTATACCTGTCTGTCATAAGTTGTACTTGATCACGTATAATACTCTGAGTTATATCTCCATCAATTTTCATACTTGCAACTAAACCGCTTATTGTTTTATCTATAATTCTTTCCTGTTGTTGTAATTTTAGAAAATTCTTCATCCACTTCGCCTTCTCTGCGGGGCTCATTTTTTCGTATAATGATAACTTTTCACATTCGCTAACTAATATCATTGTGACTGACAGAAATGCCCTAAACGACTAGCTAGTTACGCTTGTTGATTCATATGGGTTTCCATGGTAATCAGACAGATGTTTTCTACTGTGGCAATTTGACTGCCTTTTTCTCATAACATCAGCCATGACATGACCGATCAATAATTAATGATTATTACTTGTAAGAAAAAGTATCTAATTTTATTAACTGCACTGAAAATACTAGAAATTTTTTAGGATAAGGAGATGATTGGTAGAAAAAAATGAATGCAGAAAATTCATCTCATGTTTTATTTTTATTATTGAATTAATTTCGGTAATATCTAATTAATACTTTTTATGATGTCAAATTTCGCAATTCTTCAAATATGATCCGAAGTTGAGCACAGACTTCACTGTTCTGACGTGTCTTGGCAAGGACTCCACTTTGTTTCAGAATACTACTTTGCAGTCTCTTAATTTTGTCCTCCAATTCACGACATTGATTCTCTGCATTCAGTCTCTGTTGCTTCTCTTTTGCACATATCTTCTTTTCCTTCTGCAATTCTTGGCTTAAACTGTAATTAGATTTACTGATGTCTGTCAATAGCAGCGATAATTCATACAGGTTGAAATGATGTAGTATGTCAATTCTTGTAGAATGACCTTTTTCATTCTTGTGACTCTTATTCTGGCTCTTTGTACAGCGAACACTTTTGTGACGTTTCTGAAACAAAAGTTTGTTATGCACAATTTTATTTTATTTACTTACAAGTTTTTTTATCCATTAGATATAATTGTAGAAAGATAATATACCTGGAGTGTTTTATTGAAATGATTATCCTTCTTTTTTCCCTGCTTTAGCAATTTTTTGGAACTATATTTTTCTTCTAGAGGATTCCTTGGCTTCTTAAAATGTATCACGTGACTCTTTTTGCTATTACTGATTCTTCTCTTCAACAATCTTCTCTTCATTGATATTTCCTCCCCTTTCTCTCGTCTTTTCAAAATTCGAAGCACACTTTGCAAAATATTATCTGGGATTTTGTTCTCTTTTAGATCGAGTCTCATAATAACACTATTTGTTTCCAGCAGATCAATTATAGCTTCGGCTCCATTTTTCGAAATACCACAGTATCGAAGTCCCAAATGTTTCATCCAGAAATCATCTCTCAACACATACACCAATATTCTAAGTCCGCAGTCTCCTAGTTTTGGATTTTTGTTCAGGATCAAGGATTGAATACCCTGAAATTTAATAAAAATTGTTAATAATAAATATGATCATTAGAAAATATTATATATAAAATATCAAAATCATTATAATATCTACTTGAATATCAATCTCATGACAATCCTGCGATGCATATCGTCCCCAAGTATTTTTCAAAATCCATACTTTCCTCCTTCTAAGAAAATCAGCCAAACACTGAGCGCTTCTAACAGTAAGACAGCATCCAGACAAATTCAATATGTTGAACTTTGGATTATTTCTTAAAGCATCTAGGATGAATTGGCAGCCTGAAACATCTCAATGCAAAAGCGATTAATATTCTTGTACAACAAACATTTTCCATCAATTTCCAGAAACTATATTAAACTTAATAGGACTGTCAACCGAATAATTCAACTGAATAAATGTGATCTGGAGTAAAGGTATGTAACTATATTTTTACCTGTATCTCCTATACGACATCTTATGAATGCAAGATGCATCAAATTCTGATTATCCTGCAGGGCTTCAGTGATAACCTTAAGATATTTCAAAGGAAGTGGAAAACCATCTAAGGTTACAGAAGTCATTGTGGATGATGATGAAGTCAGGGAAGTGGCTATCGAATCGACGAGACATCGGAGGAAGAAATTCGTGTAAAAAACAGGATCGTTACGCCTACATCGTCTACCGTCACAGAATACAGATCATGGATCTGTATCACCTTGTACGCTATAGTTCCCTTATATCAATTGATCAATTACAATACGTCAATTCATTTGGACACAAAAAGTATTTGAATCATGATTGGCACTGTTAAGATAGTTATCGCGAGGTATCGATTTTCTTAGGAAATCGTTGAAACTTTGCCTGTCTATTATTCAATGCTTCTTGAATACACGTGTGAAGTTTCAAAATTATTTACCATTTAGTTTGCGAGATATACGGAATGAAAATAGCCAAAATTGCACTATATCCTATGTACCTCGCATGTTAATATAGCTATATTTTTTTCGAGATATCTCAGCTTCTAGATGGTAAAAGTGGATGAAATTTTTAGGAGACACTTCTTTTACATCGAACACTACTACTATGATTTTTGAATTAAAAATCTCGGTATTCTTTAATCATTTTTTACTGCATTATTTCAATATTTAATATGAAAATTAAAAAAATGATGGATATCTGTCCTTCCACTAGTCTCAAAGATAATACCTTACGTAGGAAATATGTCTGTAATGAACGGTGTACAGGGTATTCACCGAAATACAAATACTATTATTATGATGCTAGGCGAACCACCTTAATGCATTGATTTCGTTAATCGATTTGAAAGAATAGATCAAAGTAAAGAAGGAAAAATAGAAACAAGACGTGGGAGAAGCACAAAGAAAATTGTAATGAAATACAGATCTGTAGAATAATTACAGTAATCTTCCTACGTTACTTTTGTTAATGGAATTAGAAAAGTTATTGATTCCTTTTTGTTGTAAATATTATAGCATCGTTTTGTTCCTACTATTGAAGCATTATGTTACGTAAAATTTTAACTGAGACCTATGTATGTACGGTTATACGTGGGTTAATCGTACTAGGGATTATATATCAGATGTGTTTTATTATTGGGATATTAGACTGAGAAAGGTGCAGTAAGTAATGATTTAAGGCGCTTAGATATATTCTCCTAAACTATATTGCCGCTTTAATAGAATATATGCGTATTTCATTAGATTGTTATTTATCATACTTAACAGATAATCAAAAGATGTTATGATATTTTTAAGAGACGAAACTGGACTATTTATATACTATTACCGAAATTTGATTAGTTGTTCCTCCGTGTTTATTTTTTCCTGTATTTTTCTATTGCAGCAACGACTATAAATTACAATTTCGGAAAGATTTCGGTCGTGTGCAATTCTTGCTAAAATTTTTTTCCAATCCTCGAATGAAACACGATCGGCACACAAATGCAAGCGTTTTTCTTTTAAATGCACATTTAATGCATCTTCCTAGTAAAAAAAACCTCAATTACCAAATTTGACTCATGTTTTTTTCTCAAAGTGCATAACGAATTAATTTTTTTAAAGTACCTCTTGTGATTGCTGGTACAATTTATGAATAATTGAATTACTCATTTTTCATTTGCAAATTCACAATATTCGGGTAAATGTAAAATTGCTTAGAGAAGAATAAAAATAAGTATTTACAAAAATTATTGACATAAAATCATGTCACGCGGTTCTTGTAAAAATAATTGACATTCGTTATAATTTTTCTTGCATCCTTTACCGTGATAAGCTGTCGATAAATGTCAGAAAATTCTTTGTGATTCTCTAAGGAGTGAGAATATGGATGACGAAAAAGCAACTTTGAATTACGATTGTAATTACAATCTATTTCTCGCAAAACGACTTATCCGGGACATCATTAAAGTACAAGGTGAAATACAATGGCGTAAACTAACCAAACTTTTTCTGCGATATATCACAAGAGAATTCGCAATTCTATTTATTTTCTGCAATTTAGATCGTCAAAATGCAGTGAAGTGGCTACGATTCTTAATGGCCTTAAACAAAACTGTATCTGAAATGCAACTAAGGAACGATTTCATGTATTACTTAGTTTTGAACCTACAAGAAGGATCCCTAAGGCCGCCATTCAATTCACCACCACCGATATCTGCAGGACTTACAGAAATTGCCAGTTTAATAGTTTGTTTCCTCAGGTAACCGAAAATGCTTATAATAATATAATTAATCTCAAAAAAATATTTTAGCCAAGCAAAATAGATTATACGGAAAATGCCGATGACGTCACATCCGTCCTGGACGCTCCTACGCCGGAAAAGCCAATGGTAATGGCAAAATCACCAGATGGTGGTGCGTTCTTAGCAGTGCAACCAGTACCACATCAAGGATCATTTTGCTACCTAGCAATTACAACTAAAAAAGATGGGAATAATAATTGATTCTGTCCGTTTGCATGATATTTAATCACTAAAACGTCAAGAAAGTCTAATTTAGAAAAGTTTACTCAGTGCTATGTGAGTAAGATTTCTGAGTGGTTTTTGAAAAATGATGGTTATTAAATCCTAAAAAATTTCAAATTTGATAATATATGCGCATACTTAACGTTACGAGCACAGTGTACCATTCAATATGTACTTGTTAGAATTCAAATCTTACAGATAAGGTCCCAAGTATTTCGTTATACCGAAGAGTCCATTCACTTCACCTACTTGTTACATGTTTTGATTAAATTTTAACAATTTAACCATTTAAACTATTCATAAATAAATTCCTAATCCGAGCCTTATAATTGAACAGCCAATACATTCTAAGTTCATACTTTGTTGCATCTAAATTCTTTTTCTAACAAAATTGTGTTCTAAACTATTCCCAAAGATAGCGTCACATCTTCTTCACGTTAAACCTTGAAGTTAAGTTGGATAATGATTTAAGTAAATGTTGCCAAGTCAAATTTAAGACAATAAAGCCGTAGCATGTTTATGCTTATGAAAATATTAGATCTTATTTAACCATCATTTAACATAGTTATAATCATCAAAAGTGACCCAGCAAATACAAATTGATAGTTAGACATCAGCGCTGATACAATTTCCCTCCCAGAAAAGTAATAGTTACAAAATACCTGATGCACGTAACTGTTACACCCTTAAATAGGAAAATTGTAACATCGCTCTTGTGAAAACCGTTACTTCATGCTTTCTAGGTAAATAAATATATTATGAATAAGAATAAATATAATATGGTTTCTACTCAAAGTCAACTGTCGAGTATTGCGAATAGTAATGACATAAAATATGTCTGCCGGATTGTCTACGATTACAGGCGATTCCTTGCGGTACCACCTGCAAGAAATTCCAGGGATGCCGGGATCGTCACGCTTGTAATAAAAAGAAAGAAAGCGTCGCGTACACACGTGGTAACAATGACGAGAGGTTTAGTATGCGGACGCCGATCGCGATGGTTCGTTTGCGCATTGCAAATGGATAACAAACATCTGATAAGGACTCGAGTAAAGATAACTTACGTCACGCCAACCGAGAACATCTTTAGTTAAATAGTCGGTATATATACTCCTTGGATTCTATTGCGCGATTAAACTATAGATTCTGCATGTTGTACACGAGATCTATGATTATATAGATATTTTAGATATAGATAGACAGTGTAGACTATATTAGCTTTAATCAGTGAAACAATTTTAAGCAATATATTTGTGATATTGTACAAGGAGAATCTATAAAGAGATTGATGAACCCTAATTTTGAAACTGATAAAACAATTAGCTCGAAAGGATTTTTGTGGTAGTTGATAATATTAATTGTTATGGATTATTTTTTAACTCGTTAATGATATATTAATCCTTGTATAGATTGCAAAAAATGAATATCGTGTTTATTAAGCAATACTCATTGATAACCATGGTCTGGGTATTCTCTTGAGTTTTCTTCAGCTGCGAAAAGAGTACAAAAAGAAACGCAATTCTTGGTGTCTATCTTCTTGTAGCTTAGCTAAAAAGCGAATTTCGCTCGTCTTTCAGGCTGTGCCGAAGTGAAATTTTCCTTATTTAAAACAACAATAGCGTCGATCATTGGTAAACTTCATAGTATAGGAACACGTCAACGGTTAAGAATATTTGAAAAAAGCAACTGTATAGTATGGGAGCGATCGAAAAACAAATATCTAAAGACATTTATACCTCGTAAGACCTATGAAAAAAATTATTTTTGTTGCAAAAATACTAATTAAAAATGACAGTAAATACTAACTTGAAAACATTATTCGAATCAAGCTGGAATAATTGGATGCAATTATTTGAATACCTGTGTATAAGCAGCTTAAAAAATTCTTAGTCAAGGCTATCGACTCGAGCCAACGATGAACAGAGAAGCAGTAGATATTTAGTAAAGTGAAGATCAGTGAAGTCTTATTGGTGTCACGACGCCATATTCAAGCGTTCGCCTCTGTCGGAAATCGCAAAGTGTATTCAGTGGGTTCGACGCCAGTACGCAGGCCGCAAGCGTGCCGGTCGCATTAGTCTATCGAAACGCGTGTGGATGTGTGTGTGTGTATGTGGAACAAAATAAAAAGAAGAGCAAATTAATCATTAAATTATCATTAAGTTCGCTAGTCAACATGTAACTTGTGAATAGTAAATATAAGTTGAAATCATCGAAACTTCTGTCGATTTTTCCATTAACGTCTGTCGAACACTTACAAATTTGTCGGTCGATTCTAGCGCGACTGCTAAACGCACCTTCGTTCGGCTCTACTCGGCTTTACTCGTCGTGGTAGAAGGAAACAAGATCGAAAAAATCGAATGGTCCATTTTGTTTTTTAATTTTTTTCGAAATAGACCGCTATAATTTACCGGGTTTGTTCTCCTTCGGTAGACACAAGTGGCATCATCGCGAGATTTTTTAAATAAAAAGCTAGAAAAATGCTCTTTTGGATACTTGTCTTCATACCGCCGGACAAACTGTGTAACGTCTATAAATATGGTGTACAGTAGGTAAATAAGCTGCGATCTCAGTCGCGTATTTACTCGGCGACGATCACGATCCAACCACGAGTCTTTCTTGGTCCTGAGACTCTTTAAAGTTTGTACTGGTAGCCGAGCAAGATCTTGTGACTCTTCAGATTGTCCTTGTTTGTTGTCATTGTTTAACTGTACTTACACATCGAGAAGGATTAATGGAATTTGCTAGAGATTCATTGTGACGAAATACTTTGCAGTTGTTGTCTGGAAAATGTTATCGTATCTGTTTAACGGTAATCTGTTTGTTGATTTCTGTAGGTATTGTTTTTGTTAGATATTATTCTGAGCAGTGGACTGTTCGAAGTTTTTTGATGATTGTATATATATCTTTTTTGTTTTCCTAAAAATTGCACTGCTTTCTTTCAAAAGCCCGTCGCGACTTTTTGAAAGTAACGTGAACGTTTTTGACGACTGATTAGATAAAGCAGAATGAAGAAGGCGTTTTTCATGATGGAACACATGATTTATATGAAGTAGTATTTTTACTATTTCCTCGACTTATATTGTATAAAGATGAAATATTTTCAGATATTAATTTTCATAGGTATTTGTAATTAAATTCGGAGTCACAGTAATTAATAAAATGGCCACTAATGAAAGTGCAATCTGAACAAGTGACGGCAAACCAAAATATTCACTCATAATAAGTGATGATGAAGGATTGATTTATTATCGAATGTTAATAAGCTTAATTATTTCCACTATCGATACAGCAATCTTTATCCATTAGTAATCATGATTAGCGATCACTCAAGAAACTTTATATTCCTAGTAAATTTAATGACCATAAAAGTGGAGCTTGAGATTAGAAACACAACTAAGAGGGATGTGAATTTATATAATTACTTCATATCAAGATTATCATGAGGTTGATGTAATTAGTCAATAAACAGTATTAAATCATTGAGATTAAATTCGAAAAGAATTCAGCGCTTGACTTATAAACAAATTAAAAATTAATGATTGTGAGTGCCAAAGATCACAAGTGGACTTGTTATTTGAGTTCTAAATCAATGCAAATCGTGAATTCTTATCAACCTTTACAACCTGTAAGTATAAGTCATCCAGATGATAACCTATGATTCTACAAGAAAGTCGAAATTTTAAATAACACATCTGTTTTGTTGTAAAACTGTCTGATACTATGATTATCATTACAAATTGTAATATTATTGTGGATATAAAATGAAGGTTGGTAAAAAAAACTATCATTTCCGATATTTATGACAAGACTCACATGTGACTTAACTTTAACGCCAAGATCATTTTGACGTCTCATTCATACTACAGAGAACACCTGTGCATGCTTTTATCACCATTCAATGATTTATGGCGCAATATTTTATGATCAGTCATAAAACGAATGTGCAAAATTTGCTAGAGTATGAAATTTCTATCAAAGAAAAAGACTTAAAAAAACATTCACAAATACTATTACCTAGGTTGTCTATGCTAACTCTATCGTCGTATAAACCTAATCAATGATTTATCAATGTACAAAATTTACAGTTCAACTATGTTTTGATTGAATGCCTATACATATTTTTCAAAAATAAATATTACAATTCTTAATCATAATTCAACGTCAACTCTGTATACTATATGCCTATGACGACACTCAATTATTAGTAAATTAAGAAAAGTATTTTTTCTTTTGTTTCAGAATTATCAAACGTCAAACTGACGAAGAATATAAAAAAATCAGTGTCTCCCAGGATACGCGGTCTCCCGATGTCAATTATTTTATTTGAATCATCTTATAGATGGCATCGAACTCGATCGAAATACGATTCTCGGCGATACAGGATCCCGTACTAGTACAGAATTTCCATTTACCCTCAACTCATCCGCCATTTCCGTACATCAACTTACCACACCATTTTATTATATCACAATCAACTCTCAGACGCGAGATAATCGAAGTTGAGAAACATTATAGGCACGCCCTGATTTCACCTTGTTCGCTAAATTTTTGGCAACGAGAAACAGGTTCAAGTCAGGACCGTAGGTATTTCTTACTCCTTTTCATCAACATCATCATCATCGTCGTCGTTAAAGAATGGGTTGCGCACCCAGTACCGTTCTCGACTGTATGAGGGATCATGAAAAATTAGACAGTCGCGCAGCACACGACGGACAAGATACAAAGGATTCCTTAGTGAAGAGTGGTGAGTATATGTTTTTGTTAAATATTCTTAAAAATGTTACTATTATGCAAGTACACGTTAATACTGAAATTGTGTAAAGAGAAAGTATGCGCAGGAAATTGTTAATGATTATTGCATCTATTAACAATTGTGATGATATATAATAAGCATATGCATACACAACATACACCATGTATACATTTATTTTATAAGAAATATATACATATAGGTCTACTATATATATATATATATAAATATGTGGAAAGGCTGTTTCAAAGGACTTCGCCGATTATGGGTCATTCACAACGGCAAACTGAAAAGTTATTTAAAAAAAAAACTAAACCTTGGACTATTGCAGCATTGGAATTCTAACCTAAACTAACCTAACGTAACCATATCTAAACCCATCACAGCTCCGGGTGCCTAGTATTGAAAAATTTTGGAAAAATTCGGTGTGCTCGTCCGCTTTATGGTCATGGAAACAGTCGTTAAATAGACAATTCTTTGAGGACAGTCCTCAAAACAGCCAGATGTCGTCAAAGCCGCCACTGCATATATAAAAATGTCCTGGAAACAGCCCTTAGATATATTTATTACTATATATATATTTCTCTCTACAAACGCTGTCTAGCACCTAACTCTCTCTATCTCCAGTGAACACGTTTGAAAATCATTGAGCAAGTCATTTACTATGTGTCGCGTGCACGTGACGTTACCTTCCAAAACTTGTTTCGCAATTGATCATCGATGGAGAGGTAAAGAGTAAATGCTGCTTCGCAGGTGTTGAAATATTGTTTTCATGTTGTCATGTGAACGACACTTCAGAGGAAGCTTAAGAGTCTATGGAAATACTTGGGAAGATTATTATTTATCCCAGTACATGTACAATTCCAAATACGTTCAATATATCTGGTTCCTTGGTACTTTTATTTTATTTAATTTTCTTTTTTTTTTGTAAAGAGAGCCGAAGCCTACGGCAACAGTCATTCTCCTTGACCCAGTCTACCACTGACCACGATATCAACCGGAGTCATCATTCGCGACAAGCATTAATCAGGGCCTAAGAAGTTACGAAGATTCGATTGACTGTATCTTGATCATCGAAACTGTCGATAACTTTTTTATGATAATCATAGGCTGTATATAGATCATTCTTATTGTGATCTTCACTTAAAGAATTATAACATCACAATTTAAGAGAATACATGATGCCTATAGGTGTTTGTCATTAGTTTAAAGCGACACAAAATTTTTAAGCACGCACCCTCTTTACTGATAACATCAAAACTCTTGATAATCAATTTACAGGGCTTCTCAGCTGGAGTATATTTGATAGCAATGTTTCATTAAAACGATTCAATAACATCTGTCACGTGTGACTGTTACTTATAATCTTGGATGGATCTTATGCATAATGAGATTATGTGTAGAAGTTATTTAAAAATGTGTCAATTCCTTAATACGTCGTAAACCAGCATTGGGGTTGCGATAAGCTTCACATGTGCCTGTCACGTGAAAGATATTAGGTATCAATTGATTGATTTCTCAGACACTTTAAGTATTACAAATCCACATTCCTCTGTTAAAAGTGGAAAGACACCTTGTCGAAATGTTTTGCAAATCTCATATCAACTGACAATCCTTAATTCATTATTAACAAAATTATTAGAAATTTTGGTTGCTATTGAATATTAGGCATTCTAAGATCATTAGCAATAACGCGTATAAGTCTTGCACCAGGAAATGTTACTGCCCCTTAGAAGCCAGGAGAAATAGTTGATGATTATAGTTTCCGGATGGCACGTGGATAGCGCATATAAATATATCTTACCAAACATTAATTTATTGATGGGTAACTTATGCAAGGGATTATATAAGTTTTACGACAGGAAGTTAAAAAAGAAAAAAGAATTAAGGCCCATAAAAATCATTGAAGATATACAGAATGGCTTTACATAAAAATTCGATATTTTTGGTCTGTTTATAATACTATAGAAGATCGTGATTGGTATTAGTGGAAACAGCAGGAAATGAAAAGATTTTTATCATTTTTTAATACCATAGTAGTCGAATTATAATAGATTCGTAAAGTATAGGATTATAAATATTTATAGGCTGTATCCTGAACCGGCTTTCATCAAATACAACTACTGAATTTGCAGTAAACGTAAAATTCAAATTTCATGAAAAATTTCTAAGTCCTATTTGAATAGTGTACAAATAATAGGACATGCGTAATTCAATTCTGAAATAATTGATGGCAATTATCTATCATATACTAAACAGCTTATTTGAACACTGATAAACATGCATCCTGTATAGGATTTCTTATTTATAAAGAATAAACGAATCGATATCAAAATCCCTCATCAACAGACACCACCAATCATAATACTATTCGATTATTGAGTACAGATAGGAAATACCAGACAAGTCCAATACGATATTACTATACAGTGAAACGAGAATATAAAATCGATATAAAAAACTGCAGCTTCAAGTCGATAAATCTGCCTTCTGAAATAATCGTAATACGAAACATCCAGTATAAATAATCCAAATTTACATATGTCATCGTTCAATAACAACACTAAGAGTATGGAGTTTCGCCAATTAATAAATAATAAGAATTAATGAATTGCACAGTGAATCTTTTATGTAACAAGACATAATGAACTCCCATAATCAGCAGAACATGCCATGATACGTGGTAACGTTAAACGCACTATATGCCCACTACTACACATCATACCGTACTTGTACGCGCAACAGGCGACCTTTATAAACCGTCGCTATTACGGGAAGTTAAATATCATATTCATAATTCATTAAAGCCAATTGTCCACGACGAGAATCGCATAATCGAATAGCAGTAACGTTACTGCATTACAGTACCAACAATAATAATTTGATTGACAAGATTTCTAATCTGACAGCATGAATCTTTTATAACTCTACTGTACACATCTCTATAAATTAATGCGCGTTTTCAAATGAGTATCGATAGTACCATACCGAATTTTACTCGTTACTTTACACGACATTAAAATTATCCACGCCATAACCAATTTCTCAATAGAACAGAATATCTTTATAATAGATTATAGAGAATTGGTATATAGTTAAGACGCACCGGGTATAGTCAATAGTACATTTTATACATGGGTATATATATACACATACATATAAAAGTCTACCATCAGGTATTGCCTGTGGCTATCACGCGTGCCACTCACTCGTTCACTCTCGCAAACATAATATCTTCTCAGCGTTTTGGCTGACAGTCGGTTGTAAACCGCGCACGAAACTTCATCGCGATTATCCGTGTGCAGCCATAAAGCGTGTACTTCGCCGGAGTTCACCATAGTACGTATATCAAGATCGAGAGGAATAACAATGTGCAATTGGATCGAGTAGTGTCTGAACACAAGAAAAAACAGAAGTGGTTTGAGACTATTGCGTGAAACAATGAAAAGCGAAGACACAATTAGAACGAAAAGTGACAACCAGTTGTTGTGACTGTGACTTGTTTCGTGAACGATATTCTTGTATCAGGTGACGACAGTTGATGAGATTAGGGATAATGGTGAACTTCTGATTTTACCGAATATATTTCTCTGATTATTTCCTTCCTTTCTAATTATTGTATCAGCAATCGTTCTCGTGGTTTACTTTGGAAAAAACGTGGTGCACGCACATTGTCACTCGTATGTGACTAAAACAATATAAAAGTAGATGTAAATTAGTTCTTACTTAATTTTAAGAGAAGAACTCGAAGGTTGAGGTGGATTTTCATTTAATCTGCTGTATGACTAAAGCCTTGTGCTGTTGTGTTGTATCCGGATGTTTTTCATACCATGTATATAGGTATATTCTGTACTGTGTATACGGCAAGGATAAACCATTAGGATTTTAGATCTAATGACAGTACATGTGTTTCCATTCCATGAAGACTTGACAGTGTATATATCGTTTTTAGATATTTTTTCATTGTCTATTGACATTCTTGAATTCGATCTTTCGCACTCTCCCCGCTTTAATCCTTAAACCTTAATTAGAATAACTCTTAATAATTAAACAGGTTACGACGTCGAAGTATAGTGACTGCTACTAGCGTAACATATTCGCCATGGTGGATATATTACATACTTACAGGTTCTCTACAGGTTCTTTCGCTCTCTACACAAGTCTCAAGGAAACGTCCGGCAATAAACGGCTTCTAAACTGGTCCTACTGAGCTAACCTAGTTTCTCAGCTGAAATGTAAAAGTGTTTTAATATATGACCGAAGGTCCAAACTCGCGTGGGCAGATGATTTCTACATAATATTTTTTGTCCGCCTTGTGTCAAACCATCAATTAAACGCATTTCTAAAGTTTCAGTCATATGATTAGTAGTTCAGTCATTGATTAGTTGATTTACGGGTGTACGGGTGATCAGTCAATTTAGCCTGGGAATAGTCAGTTTCACTTGTTCAATTTTGATTGAAGGAATTAGCTTGAATGATTAGTTCCAAAATGGCGATAAGAGGGACTTGGAATAACCTTGCAATGCGAAAGAATTTTGGTATCAATTTCATTAATTATAAAAGGGACGGCTGGATTGTGAGACTTCTGACTATGGTTGAGTTATTGTTGTATGTAAAACTTTCTTTTTTTCTACGGGTCAACTTTCGTTCACGTTCGCTACGTTGTACACATTTCGATGAGGGACCAATGACGATCATCGAGATTGCTTTATTCGTGGGTCATAACGTTGGTTGATAGCAACGTATCTGATATTATTGCTTGAACGATTAGATTTTGTTGGGACGTATAAATACAGAGGAACTTCGGATATCGTCGAATATCGTCTGATATAATAAGAGCCTCGATTATTAGTCGAACGCGGTAGCATATGCAATCTATTGATTATTCGCCATTAAATGATTCCAATAGTATCGAAAACATCCTGTTAGCTTTGCTCGTCGACTTTTTTCTTCAACTGATTAATTCAAGACGCTTTGGTCTTCAAAATCCACCTGGTCTACCTTGTCCGTTTACTGTGTGTGTAATACGCAAAGTTATATCCGTATTAAGTTATGTAACATATACTTTGCAAAATCTTTGTTGATAATTTAAAAAATATTTTTTCTATTTATCTCTTCGAAGAGATTTATATAGTTTTTGACAGGTATTAAAGTGACATTTATGACATATTATTTAAAAAAGCGTTTGATATTATTACTTTAACGAACGTAGTGGATTGTACATTCGGAGTGCTAATTTAAGTTCACTGTTTAATATTAGATTTATTATTCATTGGGAATAATGGAAGCGACCTAAAGTCATCGATCGTAATCATCGACATCATGCAAAATGTGATTGTGCTAACTCTATTATCGTGACTATAACGTCTCTTCTACGTTAGATGATTGCGAGAGGAAGAAGGTGATCCATATGACATCCTCTTTGGCAAAATTATATCTTCCCGGCGAAGATGCACAAAATTTGGAAACAGACAGCGAGATACTTCTGCACAATGGTATGTAGAGAGTCGGTAGTATAATGGCGGGAAAAAAAGAAATAAGTCGGGTTATTTAAATTCAAATTGAACAAGTCCAAGGGTTTATTTTAAACAGAACCATAGACAGGTAGTTGGAGATATAGATAGAAAACTCAAAAAATCCTAAGTGTCTATATGAAGTGTCGATAAGAAATTTTTCAAAATATTTGTTCAGTTTATACAGAAATGTCTACCTATATGAGAAATGGGTCTCAATTGTCAAAACGACTAAAGTACCGCAATATCAATCAATCGGACATGTAGAAATTCAACCAATAAGTACCAGATGATTCTTAATGAAGAAAATGATATGACGAGTGGTATGGGAAGATTTTTAATATGACTGTTTTAGACTGTTAAAATATATATTTTTATTCCCTGAGTGATTTTTTTGTTTTGCTTGTTGGTCTTATTTCAGCAAAGCGATCATGGCAGGCAACCCTATCGAAACTTGTATTATATACCTGGCAACGGTTTGCGTCATAACATTTAATCATCCATGGCGCATACTTTATCGGCCCGAGGGAATACTTTAATACTGCGTACAATAAATATTGACACGCCCTGAAAAAAAAAACGCGTGAAGCCGTGAGGAAACACCTTCAGGCTGCTAAATGAAATAATCATTAATAGTGCTATAACGTGGTAGCAGGGTGCATTGTAAAAGCTACGCCATCTTTTATTTCGTTAAAGGACAAGTTGGATATACTTGATGGTTATCTTGGAACAAATTAGTCCTGTGCTTTCTATACTTGATTCTTTATTGGTTAGAGAGATTGAGAGCACTCCTCAATCAAACCTTGCAATCATAAGTACAATTACGGCTTAATTGTACTTAATTTTGTCTTACGATTGTTGACGTTGGGTCAGCGCACGTACTGCGCCTAGGGTCTACGCATTGTGCACTGTAATTGGAGTTATATTAGGTAATTTGTAAATATTAAAAAATTAATAGTTGTATATTTTTCGATAGAATCATTATTATGACTAGTAACATTTATTGATAAAAATTTTATGTTACTTATTAAAAACAAGGTATTGACAGCGTTTTTGTTAGATTTTTAATAACAACTTCTAGCAGACGCTGATATTTCGCAAAGTTGATAAGCTGAGTAATAAAATCGAATCTCCAATCATGATAACAGCTGGGTTATCCCCAGCATTTAATTTTATCGCTACAAACGTCGCACGGTCAGAATTTTGTAGCCACTCAGGGTGTACAGGGTACTTGAGGTAAAATGAAAATAGCCGCCGCCACATAAGGGTGGGACGTTACGATAATTTTTCATGAATATTAAAGAACGTGCATTATCGGACATTATAGATATATGTATAATACAATAATAAATAGCGGTGTGATTTTTATAAATATTTTTTGTATTGTATACTTCAGCATATCATGTGTATATATATATAATTTTTATTTCAATACCTCATTCTTTGTTGCAGGTGACGAAACGGATGATAATCGATTGGAAATCTTTGACGTATGGAGTCAGAAATCATTAACGGGCCAAACTATGTCGACGATAGATGACGACACGGAATGTACAACAGCCGTAAGTTAATTTTTTAATTTTTGTGTTTCAGTTGTAAATGGATTACTTTGTTTACTTGTTTATTACTTAACGTTTTATTCAGATTGAGATACGAAATTATACAAAGAGATTCAAAATGTAATTAAGTGTAAGACTATACTAAGCAGAGTGCAAAAATTAATATATACGTACCTGTGCCACGGACTACATTTTATTTTCGTTTTGTTCCTCTCTAATGAAAGTTTTCATCGTTTAGACGTATTACGAAGATCTACGCAAGACGGTTAATCTAATACTGATAATCGGTTTTCCATTTTTTAATTTTCCATGACGTTTACGTGACGTATCGATAACATTCCACCTTATTGTTTTCTTTAATCTCACGGATCTTCGTCGTCCTATTGCGGTTACCTTTGCCAGTGATAATGGAAACAAGGGCGAAAAATTTGTAAATTTTTAAGTATCATTCAAATGATAAAAGTCAAGTGATCACAATGATGGTTATTGTTTCTTGTTGTACAGAGAATCGCAATTACTCAGCTTTTAATCATTTGTCCTCGTATTTGTTTGTCCATGCAAGACAATTTCCTTGAGAGAAACAAAAAACTGATAAATAAACAAAATCAAAATATATAATAATTTTTTCGTGTTTTTCACAAAATGATAATATTTCTCTAATATCAACTTATCTTGTTAGAGAAGAGTTCCATCACAAAATTCATATCGATCCGATTGAGATGACAATACCGATATAGTAAAATCGGTCTATATATGTCCTAACGTACATACTAATCTAAAATTGTCTAAATATTTGTACTACGGTTTAAAATGGATGCCAAGTTTCCTTATTGAATAAATTTTACACGAGTTTACGCGATCAGCTGACGAGTCCCACTGTTAACCTAAAAAAGGCGTAATATTTAACGTATGGCAATTTTGCGATTAATTTTAGTATATGTGTCATGGAATTTCTCAGGTGACGGACACAGCAGTAACTTTTCACCAATTTGCTTAAGAAACTTTCAGATGTCGAAATAAAGCACCATTTTTTCGAATTTTGTCAAACATATTCGTATTCTACGGATAAAAATCTATAAATTTTACAAAAGGTTTTTTTTGGAGACCTTTCAGTGCATAATGAACCTATACCCAGCTCTTGGGACTACAACTAATCTGGCGTCGTGACGCCTTAACATCCTGTTGATACCTATTGGTTGATTTACCGTCACGAATCACGGTTACGTCACACACTACGAATTTGTATTGCTGGAACAAACGTAATCGAGCACAGTAAATGACGTTATGATTAATTAAAGAATCTTTTCCCTTATTGAGCTTAAAGCAAATTAAAGAGAAAAGTAATTAGTAATTGCGAGTTTATCAACTGTGACGTTGCAAGTGCTGACAATGTTTTTTGATAATTTTTATCAGTGATTATCAGTCTAATGATTTTAGTAAATGTATACTCGTAAAGCTTTGATGCGTGTATTTTTTTTCATTATCCATGATGAATTTTTGTTCTTAATCAAATTTTCACGGTACGTTCTACCCATCGAAGTATCATAGTACATGCAGAAAAATGATTACTAGTGCAATGGATTTGGACAACAACAAATTTTAGTAGCAAATGACAATTCTGCCAACATTTACCATTGTGATTGTAAGTCTCACTAGTTTACTTCGTGAATCTTACTAGAATTGTTGTCATTGTCACTAAAAACTTGTAGTCCAAATACTAACCATTCCTCTAATAGTCGCAACTATACATTTTTCTCCGTACATGATTATCGAACCATAGAAATAGTACATTCAAGGAGCTACGATAGTTTCTCCAAGACATCGCATCGCACTTGTTATCAGTAATGGGAAATTTCTCCGGGGAGATATCAAACTTCTGATATTGATATACGATTGGAAACGATCAGTCAATCGACTCATGTATTCTTCGGTTAAACAGTACACGCGCGAAGTTCCATGCGAATTGATTACGAAATATTACGGACTGGATATAATTAAAGCTCAGACAAAATATTTAAATAGAACTTGCACGAACTGTGAACCGTGTTTAGTAATTAGCGTGTAAATCTAAAGATACGATGTAATTACTATGCACTTAAAGTGAACATCAACTGTTGAATAAATCAATTCGTACGATTATGAAGAATGACATTCGTACACGTACAATAGTCATTGGAAGTATATTAATTTCATAATTAATAAATCTTTCTAATCGTTTTATAAAATTCATGATGATGCGTACGTGATAAATCTCGAAAATGAAACAACGTGATTCGTCGCTGGAAGATCAATTGACAAATATCAGATTGCACACGATAAATATGAGTGACACGAGGCGATTGACACAGCCATCCATTTATGTATCTCACCTAATAGAGAACGATGATAGCTACAGTAAAACAGGCGAGAGCAATAAATCCTGGTATGCTGGATTATTCGATATGCTTTGTGTGCCCGTGAGAAAGAAATTTTTCGCAAATACCGACAAGATGCAAGTGAAAGTTCTAGCTGCACCAAATTGGCAGCAGCCTCTGTCTCAGATTCAAGTAAGATTTCATGTGGTCCAGATGATGACCTTGAGGAGTGAAATTTTTCCAATAAATTCGTCAGAAAGTTTATCAAATATGTACACTGAGAAAAAGGTTTGGCAAAGCCAACCGTTGAGACGCGGTTAAGAGAAATTTATTTGTTTTCAATAAATTTTATTTCTCCTGATTTTTATCAAATTTGTCGAACGAAAACCGCGCTGTTATCTTCAATTTCGTCGCATAATTACGCATCGCATAAATAATTGTCAAGCCACGGAAGTAGTTGCTTTGATTAGTTCATATATTTATTAGAGGAACTACACGTGCTGTTTCTTTCTTACGAAATACGGTTAGAATGGCTACAGCACAGACAGGATATGCATATACCTTAAATTGCTCCGAAAATGTCTTTTAATATTTTCTTACTTTACTACAGACGGTACAAATGAACTACGTACGTTGTCTGCTACTCGTAAAACCACACGATCGAGTTGAATCCATTGAATTTTGTTCTATTTCACCAAACCTTTTTTCAGTGTAGACACCATAATAACCGTGTAAAACAAATGACGAGAAAAATGTTGTAACTCAAGTTCCAGTTTCTTCTGAGCTCGTAGGAAATTTGTTGTTGCTTGCGAGATAAAGAAAAGTCGAATTTTCTTTATAACTTATTAATGAAAGATTTGTCGAGTTTTAAGGCGAACGAGGAGATTCGTTTGGTCAGATCAAAATGTCCGCGAACGAGACGTCGTGAACGCATATTATGGAAAGATGAAGAGCGTTATACAGAAAATCTTGAGTCTGGCGTAATGAATATAGTTAAATTATGACGAGCTGTTAATCTTTATGAAAGACTGTTAATTAAATTTTATTGTTGTTTTTTAGAAAGGACCTCAGGATCTAAAACCAAGCTTACTGACATCCTGTGCTCCTGGTCCCGTCAAAGTAAGAAAATGTTTTACCTTGTCAGTCGTTGTTGACAACGACAAATATTTTTAGTGCAAAAATCGCGTTTCTCGTTTACATCCTTACAATTTTCTGTGAACTGCACTGCTTTTCTCATTGAGACAAAAAATCTTAGACGAGCTTATTTACGATGATGATACACCACACTGAACATGGAATTACGATCTTCATCATTTCTTGTTAACAGATATTATTGGCTTTCGGTCGTGACGATCAGCAATTGGAGGTTCTTGGAAATGTAGCGAGAAGACTCGGCTGGAGCGTAACAATAGCAAGAACTGTTGAAAAGGCAGTGGAATCATTTCAAAATCGGTATCATGATATCGTTATCGTCGATCGCAGAGGACAACGTAGTTCGGAAGGAGATGCTTTTTGCAAGTATGTTATTTTTAAAGTTCAAAATCTATTTCAAATGACGGGCACGCTTTCGTAATTATGCAAGGTGACAGAATCGAATTGTCACGTGATGTTTGTGCTGTCAATATATGCTGATGATAAAATCAGCCACTGCGCAGTATATTATTTGTTTAAAGATTTTCCAAAAATAAAGTCTTTATTAACTGTTAGGTAGAGTATGCTTATCAGTACACAGTCCTACACAGTTTTAATTCTCTACTAATATGAATCACGTAGTCATACTTATACTTTGTTACGTTGTGATTAATTATCTGTAAAAATTTTGTGATCAATTGTAATCAGAATCGCACAAGTCTTTATTTACATAAATTCTTTCAGCGTTTGGTAATTAATTTCTGTTTATCCTATCAACAGGGCCATTAGAAATATCAACTGTAATCACAATTGCGTGATTGTGGCGCTTGTGAGAAAATCGTGAGTATGACAAACATTGGCAAATTTTTTATTGTATACTTTTTTAATATATGATACCTTATTTTTACGAGTGTGTCTTTCACAAAAAAAACTAATATACTTAATTCTGCCAACAACTCAACACGTCATTCTCTGATAAGAAATAACGTGTTGCTGTCGTTATATTTTTTTTTTGTTTTGTGTCCCTACGTTAATCCATTTGTATACCACGTCAACGTTACGTCACACGTTATCACTTCTAATCTCGTTGTAAGTCAATTTTTTATCAAATACGATGAGATTAAGTTTAATACTGAAAATAACTACAGCCCTATGTATATATAAATTAAATTACGCTACAACATGTACATATGTATTAGAAGCAACCAAAAACTTCTTGTATATATTCTGAAAGTTAATGAGATACACAAGTACCCTTTTGCATGCAAGTTTCAATTGTTTAGATTCCTGATGGGTTCCGATAAGGATGAAATCGTCACCTTGGACTTATTGGAAACTGGATTCAGCAGAGTAAGTTTAATCAACGGAATACCAATGGAATAAAAATCGTGAAGACAGTATCAAGTGAAATAATTAATTTATGAGGATGCATCAATTAGTTTCCACAATTGTAACTATACAATTGAGCTATAAGAATTGTTCATACAAACAAAACAATGAAATCGTTTGATATCGGTATATTTGTGCATTTTAACAAATATTTGTAAATGACCATCTGTGCTTCCGGCTCAAAATACTTGCGGCTGCACTGTACATATATGAACTGTTTAGAGTCGATTCAAAAATTCCATTCACATAAGCGTATCCTCTTTTTTGTGTACCTTGAAAATCGTACCCTGATTATCTCTTGTGAATCACGATGAAACGACTGTGTCGTAAAATGCAAATTGCAATTTGCGTGACTCGTTTGCCCAACGAAAAATGAAGTATCACTCGATAGAAACGGAACAACGGTTGAGCAAGAAGTAGAAAGAAGGAATCAACGAATGAGAGAATGTGAAACAGACAGAATGTGATGACCGATTTATTAACTTGAATTGCTGTTCTAAATTGAAATTGAAGTTCCGTGATCAAGGATAGCAAGAATTGGTTTTGTTCCTTTTCTTTTTATTGCTATACAAGAAAGACATTCGGACGTAATGGTATTTCACGAAAGATCCAGAAATTGCGTGTTGTTGTGAATTTTTAAAGGCGCGATTATCAGCCAGGCCAAATCCAAACATATCAATTCGATTCACTGTTATTCTAGTTGGGTCGAGAATGTGATGATAAATGAGTACGATGAAATTATTTTTAAGAATCTTAAATAATCCACTAACCCTATTCTTCGCCTCATTTCCAGATTTGGGAATATTACCGATACACTAGTACTCTGCTGTTCATCTTGTGTTTGCATTGATTTATAAGAATTGGAAAACTGTCGGAATTGAAGTTTATCTTTTGTTTGCAAAATAATAACTGGAAGTACTCTCATAAATTATATTTGTTGCTACTGTCTACGTTACCTCCTTCAACTTCATTAAGGTTTTATGCATCATAAAACATTATTGCTCTATCATCATTCAGGTGCTTATGGAATGCTCGCATGAAGGCATACTTGTTAATGAATTGGTGGGTATTTATGGAAGCGAAGTGCAACCAAGAGCACAACTGGCAGCAGCCCAATCATTGCATTTGGCAGTGGACAGATGCAGAGACATGGTGCACATAACAAACGATCATCATATTGTGCAGGTATAAAAAATATCATTTCTAAAAATATTAGATTTATTATAAAAAATAAGAGTTGAAATTTAGTACAGCATTTTAAGGCGCATCTGAAGAGTGATTCTATTGATTGCAGTTTGTGAACAGAGCCAGTGAGAAGCTACTGGGTTACAAACCGGAAGAGATAGTGGGAAAGAATCTCCTGGAAATAATAACAAGTGAAAATTCAATCTTAATGGATCAGCAATTGCAACGTGGCAGAGAGTGGGAGGGCAATATGAATTGCAAGAGAAAGTCCAATGATACCATCACCATAAATTGCAGGATAATACCATTTTGTGCCAGTGGCAGGTCAGGTCATAATAATTCAAACTTGACAGAATAATATATTTTGTATTTTGAGTATTGAATGTCTAGGAGAGAATAATAATAGCAAACATGTGTGGTAATGGAAAATCAGAATGGCTTGTTCGGAGGATTTATTTCCAAATGGAAACTTAATGAGAAAATATTTTTCAAAGTCAACTCTACTCTTATATAAGCTGTAATTCTATTTTGTTGTCATTCACTTTTAAGAAATAGTTTCCTATTCTATTTATAAAATTATCATGAACGAATTTTCATTCATTTTCAAAGTTTGTCTAATGCTTGTAATCTGACTACTCAATTTGGGTATAATAAGATTACTCAGAAAAGAAATACGCTTTCAGGAAACCCACCCATTACGTCTATGTCCACGACACTACATATTTACTGGAAAATTTAGGCGTTGCTCCGGGTAGTACGGGAGTCCAACAGCATCCAAGAGGAAGTTTACACTCGTTACGCAGAGGATCATTCGACATCCGTTCAATCGGAAGTGACAGTAAATTTCGATGACTTTCATATAAATTATATATAAAGAAAAGAAGATTGTTCCTAAACATTTGTTAAACCACTCATTAGCACAAAGACGTTCCAGTCTTGCGAAACTGCACAATTTACCTCTGGAGGCACCAATCACAAAAGTCATTACTCTGCTGACTAACGCAATTACGGAGACATCCGCTACGCATCCGGAAGTTGCTATGCAGATTGACAAGGTATCATCGATTCTAAATATAAATGATGCTCAGTCCATTATACTACAATGAATCTAGCAAGTGTTATTGCCACATACGTTACAGAAATCATTATTATTTTTCACAGGCGATTGAAACTTTAAAGACTACAGAATTGTATGTACCGCATATGAGAGAAGATGCGAGAATTTATAATGATCCAGTCGCTACTGATTTGGTCGAAGCTCTATTAGCGGTAAGTTAACTGTATTTATTAAAATACTCAATAATTCTTCTCAATGATTTAATCAATTGCTTTAACAAGGCTCCGAATTACGGAAGAGATTCGAGAAGATCTTCTAATGATTCTTCGGGGAAGCTTGCACCGATAAAAATGCTCAGCACCCAAGGAGGTCGTGTACCATCTAAGAATTATCGAGCACCCCAGGAGATAATGGAACTATTAAATGACCGGCTCAATTGGGACTTTGATATATTCAAGTTGGAAGTCTTATCTGGTAGAAGGTAAATTACTTCAGCAAGTACGATAGAAATAGATAGTGTAGTTTACGTAATTAAGTAAAATTGCTACTCGAACCTCTTATTATATTTCAGACCTCTAGTTTACTTGGGGATGAGCTTGATGTGCCTTTATCACGCACCTACAGTCTTAGGGTGTGACGAGAAGACATTACAAAACTGGTTAACAATAGTGGAGATGAATTATAATCCAAGTAATAGTTATCATAATTCCACACATGCTGCTGATGTCCTGCAAGCCACTGCGAGGTTTATGCAATCAGAGAGATTAAAAGCGATTTTAAATCCATCGGATCAAGTTGCTGCACTCATTGCTGCTGCCGCTCATGATATTGATCATCCTGGTCGATCAAGGTAAGAGTGGTTCAATATAAATCATCTCTATAATTATAGTGAGTTGCCTATAAAATTTTACAAAATTATTGTCAGTCAATTCCTCTGCAATTCCGACAACAAACTAGCAATACTGTACAATGATTTGTCAGTACTTGAGTCCCATCATGCAGCATTGACGTTCAAGTTGACTTTAGCTGATGACAGTGTCAATGTGTTTAAGGTGAGCCTTGTACGACTTTATAAAACTTTTTCAATAGCTTCGTACAAACAAGCATTGTTTCTTCAACTTTTTAGAACTTGGAAAGAGAATCGTACAAAGTAATGAGGCAAAATGTCATAGATATGATTTTAGCGACGGAAATGACAAAGCACTTTGAGCACCTTGCCAAATTTGTTAACATGGGCAGTAGTAGAATTGGAGATGGTCTATCAGAGGTACAGCATAATAATGATAATTATTAAATAATTATGTGTAAGAATATCCTACTTTAAATTCAGCAATATTTCAACGATACTTTTTTCAGCCTTATTCAGACTCTATAGATATGGCCGTCCTAATGCTGCCAGAAAATATAACGTTGGTCAAGAGAATGATAATAAAATGTGCTGATGTGTCGAATCCAACGCGGCCTCTTAAATGTTGCATTGAATGGGCAAGACGGATCGCTGAAGAATATTTTAGTCAAGTAATAATAATGCCAATAATCAGCAACGCCTTTATTTATTTTAAATAACATATTTAACCTCAAATTTCATATCAACAGACGGACGAGGAGAAGAAAAATAAAATGCCTGTCGTAATGCCCATGTTCGACAGGATGTCATGTTCAATACCAAAGTCCCAAATAGGCTTCGTTGACTTCATCATTAATGATATGATCGACGCGTGGGACTGTACGTATTATCATACCACTTTTATAAAATTATCGTTAATTATAAAAAAAAAATATTCCGACTAAATTCAAGAATTTCTTTTTCGATTCTTAATTTGCTATCCAATTTTTCATTCCAGCTTTCATAGACATGCCAGAAATGGTAGAATATATGAGATACAATTATGAGAAATGGAAGGAATATCACGTAAGTTACGTCATAATTAAAGAATTGTATGCTTGATATATGTCTCAAGAATTGTTTTCAATTATTGTTATATATTTTAAGGACCAAGGTATATCGACACTACATGACGTGGAAAGGTTACAAAAGTTACCAGAACTGCAGATAGCACAACCGCCATGAAAAGTGAAGAAACTATATATGCACCTCGGTAATGAGATTCTCCGTCCGATGGAAGGTACTTCTAAAGAGATCACCAGAGTAATTCTATCGCGTAACACAGGAGAGACTTAATGAACGATGAAAGTAAATTTGATAGTCGAAAAGAACGTATACGCTTGTAAATTATTTTTAATAAATATACACGGAGAGAATTTTATGTTAAAAATTATCCTGACTATCACGGTAATCGTGAGACAGCATGACATTTTAGTCTATATTATAAAGATCTACATTTGAAATAATAATATAATTATAGTGAAATATTCTGCAGATGACATTAAATTTTACGAAGTCTTATGATAAATTTTAAGATATTTTAAGGTATCTAATTTAATAAGATTTTTTACTCTATTAAATTTAAAAGTGTAAGTAAACTGTCGAAATGTTCGATATTGGTGTAAAAATTTACCATGCAGTATATTACTTTGCGTCTTTTGAGGTTCATCCGTGAAAAATCATTGTAGATGGTTACAATCTTTCTTCGTAATCTCTGTAAATTTTACCATACTGCAAATAACGATAATCGATGATCGGCAGTGGTCTATCTTCGGCTATCTTCAGTCGAACCAGCATGTCGACCGTATGCGATAACACTCGAAGATCAAGATCATTACCACAATTTGCGTGCAAAAGAAAAATGTGACAAAGTTACCACTCATTCATTAAGAGACGTTGTTTAATAAAGAAGACTACTTCGAATGTAAATCAACGTAAGTATCTGAATAATCCATCATTGCATTACAATATAAAAATAGGATGGAAAGTGCGTTTATACTTTATAACAATCGCTTGTATTCCCTGTGGAATGCGTAAGGGTTACGTATTTATTGAATGCAATTTTTTAAATTATATAAAAACCAAGTTAAATATAAAGCAAATTATATTTATTGTATATCCTTCATTGTCAATTATTATAGTAAAGCTATTTTGCAAATGAGCATATAGTTTTACCACCTTTGTCAGGCAACGGCACGAACAGATTTTTTCATTATTCCTTTCTTTCTCAATTTTTCTTAAAATTCACTATAACAGTATCCTTTGATTAAATATTTACAACCGTAAAAACTGAAGTTTCCCCGGTAATAACGTTGAATTGTTTTTCCGTAATTATGTAGAAACCGAATCTTCTCAGCTGACTTGGTGGACTCATCACTTAGATCCGCCAGAAACGGTTTGTCATTATTGGAGGTCAACTTTTAAAGTACACCAACGCCCCTTAGAAACAGGAATTTCAATTGATGATTATTATAAAAGTTTCTCTTGTCTGACTGCTGCTATTGGGGATGAATTAGTAAACAAATTTATTCTTTCAGCTTGTGTACTTTTAGGAACGATCACATGGAACATGCGGGAATCTCTTATGCATTCACCATCGCGAAAAAGGTGTATGAATGTGTGATTGTGCACTGCCAAACATGGATGTATCCAAAATAAGCAGAAAATCTCTGAACCGATTCACTTAAAATTTACACAAGAAATTAAGTTCGGGATGTATACAGCAACATTTGTAGATGTTTAAAATAGTGCATGTGCAAATATTCGATATATTAATATCTTAGGTCTGTATAAAAAGTTCTAAATAAATCGCTCCAATTGGGTTGAAATTTACAGGCCAAATCAACAGGATATGAATCAAATAGTAATACATTTGCAAATGTCGAGCTTTTCCAATTTGAAAGTTCCTCATCCGCGAAATAAATTCTTTTTGCAACAGCGAATACGTGAGATACGATCACACAGTTCAAGCGGCCGAATGGCATTGTTTACGTAATTTTTAAAAACTCAACACACGTACCACTCACGAAGTATTTATTAGGACAAAGACAGGAATTTTTTCATGCGAACGGTGTTCAAAAAGCAATGTTGATACTGGTTATTGTTCTATTTATTTATTCGATCTGTCTTTACAAAATTTTTTGATATTCCAGGTAGGTAAACGTAACACTTAATTATGTAAATTCTATTAAAAAAAAATCAAGCATCATTTCGACAATTTCATACAAGGCAGTTTATAGAAAGAAATCACTAAGAAATTTTGAAGGAAAGATCGTTTTTCCTATATTGTAATGACTATGAAAATAATCGTTTTTCCTATATTGTAATGACTATGAAAATAATCCCCCCCCCCCTCTCCCGGAAAGCCATAAAGGGATTTCAAAATGTGGAGCTGTTTATCTATCTATACCGTGTTTTCCACCGTGTTTACCATCGCAATTAGAAAACATTTTCCTATTTATTTTATTTAATATGTTAGATCGAAAAATATTAGGCAATTCAATAATTTTGTCAAAAGTACGCGATGAACTTACATTCCTAAAACAAAACGGTATAAGTATTAATCTTCCTGATGGAAAGAAAACTATTCATTTTAAATTGTCATTGGTACTTGGAGATAATCTTGGGCTTCATTCCATACTTGGATTCACTGAAAGATTCAATTACCCCTTCTCTTGTCGATTTTGTCTCATGAAAATACAAGATGTTGGAAGGATTTTTGATAACAGTTAATGTTCATTTCGAACTCAATCAAACTATGCTACTGATTTAGAAAAAAAAAATGTACCTTTCATTTAGTGTCAGATTTACATGTCACAAAAAATTTGTCAATTCATGTTATGCATGATATTTTAGAGGGAATTCGCCAAAATGACTTAGGATTGATTTTGCATAAATTTATGAAAGTCGATAAATTATTGTTACTGCAGGAATTAAACATCTGAATAAAGGGATTCTCTATCATGGACCTAATGAAAATAAAGCACTAGGAATTTTACATAGTTACATAAAAAATAATCGATTGATGATGACTGCGTTGAAAATACTAAAATTCACGATATCTGCTTAATTGATGGTCATCTAGTTCCATGCGAAAATCAAGTATGGTATTTATTGATTCAATTGTGTCAAATCGTTGACATACTTGTCAGTGCAGATGGTAATATTGACGCATCGATTATGCTTCAAGTGATTATAACTGAATACTTGCCATCATTGATAGAATTATTCCCCGGAAGTATGAAGCCCAAACATCATCTGCTGGTTCATTACTTTAGAGTACTGTTAACATCTGGCCCGCTTTGTAAACTATCCTCTATATAATACGAAGGTAAAAATCGCGAAGGAAAAGTTACACCTCGCGCTGCTGTCAGCCGAGCCAATGTTTGTCGCACAATTGCCATACAGCATTAGTTATAATTAAATTATCAGCTTTTAAACCAAAAACTGTTTTGACTTGGACCTGTAATGAAAACCTGATACGAAAAATATCAATAATTTGCCTGGAATTTATTTTGTAAATAATCTATTGCCTTCACATATTAAAAATGTCAAGTTTGTTTCACTAATGTAAAACATCCATTTTCAAGGAAATGATATTGAAGAAGGCAGGGTGTCATTATGCAACCGTCAGAAGATGGATCAACATTTTGGACTGTTAAAATAATTTTAGTTTATGAAGATCAATTTACAATGATTGCAAAAGTTTATGAAGACACATTTAGATAAACATTTCCAAGCATATAAACTAATATGCAGTCACAAATAACGAAAATGTATACAGATATATTACAATGCACATAGTGCGAGGTACAGATGGCATTAGGTATGTGATCAAAAATGGTATTGATTTAATAAAGAAAAGTTTTGATTTATTGTAGATGTAAAAGTATCATTTATGCAGCTCACTAATTTGTCGTTCGCTCCAACGCATATGGGAAGAGGTTGGTTACTGAGTCTATACTTTTCAATTATTCTTTGCATTTTAATATAAACTATTTGATCATTTATATTAAAAATACAAAACAACACTACTACACAACAAAAACAAGTTACACAAATATTATAGAGTGGTGGTTAACAAAATATTAAATAATAGTTATAACATCCTAAATATAATTGCAAAATTGGATAAATTTTTATGATTAGTCACGCCTCTACACGTAAAATGAATCCTTTTCGGATTTCCAATTTTGAGGGTTACTAATTATTCTTTCCCTTGCCAGATTTTAAAGAAAGACAGCTCAATATGAATGGTAGTATGAGAAATCCAAGAATTTCAATGTTACCTGAACATTAAAATATACTCTATTGCTGTGCATATTACATATTACATTATCGTGTCTAAATATTTATAAATTCTAGAGGTCTGTCACTACAAACTTATTCTGAATACTGTGGTTCGTGAAATATTTAACCCTCCTCTTGTTTCTAACTAGTGACTTCCAATAAAGAAACTCAATATAGTCACTTAATAATATGGCATATTATTATAATAATTCAAGTGTACCATTTTCTACGAGTTTGTTATTTTTTGATAAAAGTGCAGATACGTCTGAGATTTCTGTAGCAATTTTGTTAGCTTGAAGTATGATCGTTTGAGGCCATGCCGTAAAGAAAGTATTTTCGCAAGTAGACAAAAGCGGCTCAAATCAATACAGTTGTTTAAAAAAAAGAACGCTAGTAGGGAAAGTAACATTATAAATATCACAGTTGTCCTCAAAAACACTCAGTGGAGACACAAACAATATAAATAACGATAGTATTAAATATTGTCGTTAACGAAATTTTAATGACGCGTATTGCTGCAAGAATAAGTTAAATGCATATGAATACAAAAATAATGTATTCTACAAATCCCTACAAATACTTTGTAGCTCGTATAAAGCGCAAGCGCCCAATCGGCATAGGGGTTTTTCAAAACTTGCTGCTAACGAACGTTTTCATTAACCGGCTATCATGCAATTATTGCACACATTAATACAAATTTAAGAAATAATGCTTGAAATACAAGATATTCAATCTACATACTTCACGTCAAGATATCATAGATCTTGATGGATTTCATAATTTTAGTAGACAAAGCGTGTAAAATATTGTAGATGTTAGACGCTTTGTCTACTAAAATTATGAAATTTTTGCACTTTCGTAAAAATTATCGGGTTTAACACGTTAGCTGCCACGCGCATTTATGAGGAAATCCCGGTCAGGCCACGCGCGCTGCTTATAAGTGCATATTGCGGTACTGTCAGTCACCGATGACTGACGTGGCAACTAACGTGTTTACACTAGAACTACCAAGATTTTTTTTTATTCGGAATATATAACGATAAAACCAGTCATTTTGACTGGTTTGGTAGTTCTAGTGTTAAAGGAGTGTTCACCTAACCTAACATTATAGAATGTCATCAACTCCACTTAGGAAATGAATCTTTATAAAAATCATGCTATTTACAACTTTCATTTACATTCGTCCCATGGTAATACGAGGTCCCCAGTTCCCTTTAACTGTTCGTTAATGAGGATTGCAATACACCAAATCGTAGACGATAGTTGAAAAGATGTTAAATTGAACTTTGTAATAAAGACCTATATAGGACCTATCTTTGAACGTATTGATTAAAGCTTCTAAGTTCCACTCACAAAGTTTATCTTGCACAAACGTGTCCATTACATATCAATTCTCCCGCTGTCAACTAACAACCTCAGACCAACTACGCTTCTACGACCAATTCGAGTATCTTCGGTTCATGTCGGGTTACAACGGCTCGCGTCGCAACGACTCGTTCATATTCAAATAACAGCGGGAAACGCTGCATGTTACTTCGAGCATCAAAACCGTCAAGTACAGTAATATTTACTGACGAGCAGTAATTCTTGCATCTTCTGACAGTAGACTTGACATTCAAAAACTACAGAATGCACATTACGAAAGTGATTCGAAAAATGACTGCTATTCACTATGAATACTAATACGACGCATACGTACTGGCTAGTCCTCACTGAAAATGTTTCGTTCTACTTATACTTTGAATTAATATGTACTAAGTACATAGGTTGTTCCATAATTTTTGTCGTACGGCCCTTCTAGAAAGAGGAGACAAATTTCCATTACACCATTGAATAGCTCGACTCTTTTCAAGTATACACCCCAAGTCCTGTGGCTGATATATCACTTTATTGTGAGACATCGTAGTTGAAACATTGTGCCATGGCGACTCTCGCAAGACGTGACTTTCGTGCGATTATTTATTACAACTTTTCGCGTGGTTTACATAAAGAAGAATCTTTCAAAGAGATGTCTGGAGTGTTTGATGAGAATTGTCCTTCCATCAGAACTATCGAACGCTGGGGTATTTACAATTCCGGCGGGGAGTTTTCGTTCTCCACGACGAACCACACACAGGACGCCCGGCAGACGTTGCTAGTCCGGAAAATGATGATGCTGTTCAGAAAGCAATTAGAACGAATAGGAGAATCACATACAGGCAATTAGAGGAAATTCTCCACATTCCTACAATAACATTGCATCGGATTGTTTCTGAGCAGTTATCAGTAAGAAAACTCTGCACATTGTGGGTACCCCATACCCTCAGTGACGATCAACGACGGGAACGTGTCAAGTGGTCCAACAAAATGCCGAAAAAGTTTAAATCTGGAACTGAAAAGGAGCTGAATTTCATTGTGACAGGTGCTGAAACGTGGCTGTACTACATATACTACGATGTACCAATGAAATTTTAGAGCAATGTTTGGGTTTTTGATGATGAGGAGCAGCCAGTGCAAGCTAAACAAATCTAGATCTATCGGTAAGCGAATGGTCGCCATATTCTTCAACAAAGGTGGAATTATGAAAACTGTTTTGCTGGAGAAATCCAAGACACTCTCTTCTACGTAGTACATAAAAACCTGCTTGCCTCAACTTTCCGAAAACTTGATTTCTCGTTCGCGCTTGGATTTTTGGTTCTTCCACCGAAATACTGCACTTGTACATCGGGCTGCCCACATTCCGAAGTTTTTGGAGAATACGGAAGTAAAATTGTTGAGTCACCCTTCGCATAGTCCAGACTTAGCACCATGCGACTTTGGTTTGTTCCCCTACGTAAAACTCAGGATGAAAGATCGGCGTTTTTCGTCAGACGAGGAGTTGGTAGCAATCTTTGAGGAAGAATGTGACCTTGTACCGAAAGAAATGTGGGAGAAGTGGTTTGATAAGTGGTTTCTTTGTATGAAGAAGTGTATTGACTGTGACGGAAAGTACTTCGAAAAAATCTAAAAAGTAAACATGTATGACAATAATTATGGAACATCCTAAGTATAACAGATATAATATTATACAGAAAGCCATAATTATCAGGTCATCCTCCCAACAGTAATGCGGTTTTTTCCGATGATGCACAAATAAGTGAAAACGGCATTACTTATGGAAGGACCTGATATTTTAATCGTCCTACTCGTATATCTCAGACTGTAATGATTCCCGAGACTGAAACATATCTTTTACTTATCTGAAAAGTAAATTTTTTCACCAATAAAGGGAACTATAAGTCTTACTTGTTTAACTAACAAGAATGTACAAATAGCTACTGCTTTTTACACGTCTAGCAAAAAAATATTGTAAAGGTTTCCCGCAATTTTATAGTTTGGTTTAAAATCTTACAAAAACGTATAGCAACAAACTGACGCATTGGTTTACTAAAAATGATATTAGAATTGCATCAATTCATTCGCCGCTGTTTAAATGCAATATCAGCAGATGGATTTTTTCCGTGTAGCAAATTGCAAAGGGCTTTCCATGAAATCTCAACAATATATTCTACAATAGAAAAATAAAATATATTTCAATTGAAAATCAGGTATTAGGTGTGTGCAAAAGTTCTACCCGTGTTCATGATCCAAATTCTAAGTAAAAAATTTAGGTAATAACTGCAATAACAGATGGCGCTACGATGGATAAACGTAAACAATTCACACGAATGTTAACATGTCAAGCAATAAGGATCACATTAGGCACTGTTTGCTTTATGAGTTCGATAAAGGCAACAGTGCGGCTGAAGCCTACCGCAATGTTTGTGAGGTGTATGGCGAGGATGCTGTAGGCGAAAGCACATGTCGCCGTTGGTTCCGAAAATTTCATGAAGGAGACAGAAGCTCCAGAGGTCAATCACATTCTGGACGTCCGTCAGAGGTTTCTGAAGAGGATCTCAACCAAGCCATATCAAATGGCCAACACATAACCGTTGAAGAATTATCAGGAAGGTTTTCTGTACACAGAACAACAATGGAAAGACGGATGCATGCACTTGGATTTATCACAAAGTTTGACCAGTGGGTGCCACAGCATCTATCTGAAAGAAATCGATCAGACAGAATGATTACCTGTCTTTCTTTGCTTGCGCGTCAAAAAAATGAACCTTTCTTGGAACGATTAGTAACGGGTGACGAAAAGTGCGTTCTTTACAGAAATGTAAAGCGTCAAAGAACAGTTATGCCGAGTTGGAAAGCTTGCTTCGTCGACTTTAAAAGGAGGCCTGCATCCGAGAAAGGTCTTGTTAAGTGTATGGTGGGATATTAAGGGAATAATCCACTGGGAGCTGCTAGCACCAAACCAAATGATAAATGCTGACCTGTACTGCCAACAGTTGGAAATACTGAAAGAAAAAGAAAAATCTAAGCGTCCAGCACTGATTAATCACAAAGGCGTCATCTTGCATCATGACAATGTTAGACCCCATACAGCTTCATCCACTCAGATAAAATTACTGGACATTGGATGGGAAGTGTTACCTCATCCCCCATATTCCCCAGACCTTGGACCTACTGACTACCATGTTTTTCGATTTCTGCAGAAGAACTTTGCTCGAAAAAACTTCGATGAAGTTGGAGATGTCGCAATTGCATTACAAGAGTTTTTTGACTCAAAAACGGAGGAGTTCTATAGAAGGAAAATTCAATTACTACCAGAAAGATGGCAAGAGATTATAAAGAATAATGGCAATTATGTAAAAGGATAAAGAATTTTAGGCAGAACCACGTATGGATTGCTATACAGACTTCGTTATTTTTAAATGTCAAAAAAACACATTGAAGTCTATATGTAAAATTTATACAGTGGCATCGCGCTATCAAGCCACTATTCTGTCTCTCTCGCTCTACCATAAAGTATTCACTTGGACATGAAAATGAGAATGAGACTGTACAGTTACCTCATAGCGCGACTCCACGGAATTTTAATTGTAAATAGGTCAATTTTACCATACTCTTTGTAAAAATTTATTTGCTGTACTTTTTACTAGATTTATAGGATATTTTAATTGTGAGCAGGTAAAAATTTTACCATACACTCTTTATGAAAATTTATTGGCTGTACCTTTTTCCATGTTGACTGGAAAATGTACTTGTGACAAACGAAACATTACTGCGTTAATATAAAAAAAATATCAATATAATAAAAGTTTCCAAGGTTACTATATTCACGGTAATTTTTATCGTGAATTTTTCAGGAACTTTTAGCATACAATTCTCTTCTTGTACGATTGTATCGTTATCGTATTATAAGCCTTTATCCGTCATTTACTATAATCACTCTCTACATTGTTTCGATTGTTCATCTTTGATTTTAATATGAATTTTCAATAAAAACTTCTTACCTCAAAAATCCTTGGCCAAGCGAAGTAGTCCTGTGATCTTGAACCCTGGATGACCTATTGCGAACTCACAAAATTTATCTTCCACAATTGCCTAACCGTGGATATATTACTGCTATACAAATTTCCTTATACAGCCAAAGGTATTGGAGAATATATTAATTATAAACACGTCAAATTGAGTAAAAATTTGTATGATACATCAAATTTCACACTTTATTGTTTCCTTTTAAGCCAATAAAATATTTTGCGCTATATCCATGTTACGTCCGAATAAATACCTATATCCTTAGTTAACATTCTTCTGTTGCCAACTCAATTCCCCGTTACGTATATCGATAGATTCGTCGATCTACATCGAATGCTTAAAATAAATCTCCGCTGGTGACTCATTGATTTCGATACCCATTCATTTGCACTTCGTTGACAGGACATCCTATCTTACATATTTTATTGTATCATTCCTCCCGATCACCGGCGACATCATAGCGTTATTATTCTTAGTAAATCTTCTTCTCAAAACTAGTGACAAAAGACACGTAGGCCAGTATCCAAGTAATAGAACTGAAAATTTGGGAGACATCAATCAGTTACGGATCAGCAGTCATATGGATCAGTCGCGGGTCAGAAGTCAGTCGAATGACACAGTAAATTTTATCCGAGTAAGGATCTAATTTCAAATTCTAAGTCCGAACGTCAAGAATAAGTCCAGAATCCAAGTCTATACCAAGTCTTTTGTCCCTACTTCCAAGTTCGAAATCTTATGTGGTCTTCTTGTATCATCATTAAGAATATTCTCAATAAACGTAAGTTTCTTTTACTTTATTTTTAATTGCAAACACTGTGTTGATTTTATTGTGATCCGTACTCATCCAATTCCTAAAACCTCTTACAATTCCTCAATCTTTCATTTGCAAGGTGGATCCTCAATTCGATTTCTATTCTATTTGAAACCCTGCGAATATAGCGTTATGTCAAGATCATTTTTATCATTCTTCAGTAAAATCTAATCCTATTGAGTCGTCTTATAATTCCAATTGTTCAACCATCAGATTTCTAAACAAAATAATTATCATATTTCGCTCAGTGCTTATTTTAGTATTTTGCAATTATTCTCAATTGTTTCTGTTGAGTGTAGCACTTAATTGTCATATTGAACCTTAAGGTATAACGTTATCCTCGACAAGGGTCTAAGAATCTTTAAAGATCGTCCTACGTCTTGAATTCTCACCGTCCGTCGCTAACCGTTTGTCTATTATCCACAACGTCGCATGACACTCAACGCCTAAGGGTGCAAGGAACAGGCCGAACCCGGGTAAAATTTCCAAAGTTTTAACTCTAAACAGGCCACTTAATAATCGGTAGAGAAGATTCATTCGGTTTCTCATTTCCTACTTTACCCATAGTATGAAATCGTCATTCGGACGTTTCATACGTATTTAATTTTTGGTGACAGTGATGGGATATGTTGCTTTGCCACCCGGTGAACTGAAGGGTCATGACGACACAGCGCACTCTGGCGCATAAATCCAGTAATAATCAACCATCTATATCTTCTACTAGTACTCCCGAACACCAGAATTAGATACAACCTTTGTAAAAGACAATCTCCAACCTAAGCAGTTATTTATCCCATTTGACGAGTGCGATCTAGAATCGCCAAAACCCAGTGACATTCCTAGTAAAATAACTCAATGTTCCCTATTATCACCTGTTAACCCATTTCCTGGTTCATCACCAGAATTGGTTGAACAACTACCTCAAAATACTCTCCCACGAACGCCTGTAAAACAAGCCTTAGAATCCATACCAGAACAACCTGAACTTTCTGCACAAACTGTACTTTCTGCACAACCTTTACCTTCTGCACAAACTGTACTTTCTGCACAACCTGTACCTTATGTACAACCTGTACCTTTTGTACAACCTGTACCTTTTGCACAAACTGTACCTTCTGTATAATCTGTATCTTTTGCACTACCTGCACCAATAATATCCCCTACCATGTTGCAAAATAGTCAGTTAGCGTCTCTGAATGACGCAGTTGAAGTAGTCCCGCGTTACGATGGATTTAACATTCCATTCTCACAATTCGTGGCGGGCTGTGAAGAGGCCGCCGAAATGTTACCTGAATCCGCGGAAACTAACTTAGTTACCCTAGTTCGAACTAAATTAAAAGGAGAGGCACACGATGTAGTTCAAGGAAAAAAGTTCTATAAAATGAATGAATTAATCAAAAGATTAAAGGCCGTATTTGCACCACGCGAAACAGTAAACGAAGTGCGTCATGAGTTAGGACGATTATATCAGGGGGATACCGAAAGTGTAGTTGCATTTATGAATCGAGCTCGTAAAATCGGAAATAGAATCATTAACGCAAAAAAGATTGCAAATGAAGAAAATCAAGTAGACGAATCCTTTCGAGAAACAATAGAAGAAGAAATATTAGAGAGTTTCATAAATGGATTAAAGCCGGAAATCGAACATAGATTGGGACATGTCAAAGATCTCACTGAAGCAGGAATAAAGGCTATAGAGATAGAAAAGATATTAGACAAGCGTGCCGATGCCGGAAAACAATCGAGAATGAAAGAACAGCGTAAAAATCTTGAAGCCAATCAAAATCAACGAAAAGTAAATTTTGTTTACTATCAAGATTTACAGAGTCAAATTTGCAAAAAATTTGGACATATTGCAACCGCTTGTTGGTATTACAAACCCATCGAGAATGTTAAAAGAGATAACAGGGGATACCAACCGCGAGACAATTATCAAAAACGCGAATTCGCCAGAGATCCGTCGCGAAAATTTAACTTCACAAGGGGAACGAATAATCGTTCGCTGCAACCCCAACCAAATTTCTCAGGCCGAGACCTATCAAAAGTTTGCCGTTATTGTAAAAATACGGGTCACACTATAGATGAATGTCGAAAAAGACAGTATAATAATTCTAAATCTCAAAATGAAAATGAAAAACGCCAGGGAAACGAAAATTCTTTCCCGAGGGCGGGCGCATCACGGGAGATTGCAAAATCCCCTTCGCGCCCAACAATGACAATCGAAGCACAAGAAATCGAAAATCAATAATCCGCGATGCTACAGTTAACTTGAGTTGAGAAAGTCGAACTCCCTCAGTCCGAATCTCTTCAAATAATTTATGCTCGCCGGTAAACACGATGCTGGACACAGGTGCCGGACCTAATCTTATAAAAGAGAAGTTCGTCGCGTCCTCGGCCCCTGTGAATCGTGAGAAACTTTTATCATTGAGTGGAATCACTGCTCACTCCGTTACCACCTTAGGGATGGTTAGAGTGAACGTCCTAGGATGT
>JARQST010000704.1:41084-60954 GCA_030142225.1 Pachycephus smyrnensis
ATAAAGTTGGTCATAGATACAATAGTACATGGCTATACCTTACACACTATATATGGATGGTCAATTCATTTAATTGGCGCAATATGGGATTCTGTTACTCATCTGCTAATCTACTTAGGGAAAAAGCGAGAATACCCCAAAGGAAAACCCCAGCAATCACGACGGGGAATGTCGAATTACCGAACCTACAAAAGAATCTAAGAGTGATGCCGATGCTAAAGGAAAACCTCATGATTGTACTGTATATCCAACTAACGAACTCCAAGAAATCCGAAGAGGAGTGTTTTCCTTAGATCAATAATCTATCTTCGCTTCATGCGTGACGTCCAATGTTAATCCATTGAATAAGTAGATAAAAACTTACTCATGCTCCACGTCACAGGATGCGCTTATCTAATACTAACACTGCTGCAACTCAGGAATGGGATGGAGTATGTTCAGAAGAGTATCCTGAGAGATATCGTTACTTATTCTCCGGAGTCTGTATAAAATAAATGGTCAATCCTGCATACATCAGTACAAATCTGCGACTCTGCTGTAAAGACTGTTGGCAAGAAATTGGCGAAGACCAAAAACATTTTGACCTGATCACACAATGACATTACTTGAGGAACAATCACATGTTCATCTCTCCGCGATGTTACAGGTGTGACTGGACCTTATTACACTATACTGCCGCGGTTTGGTGTCGAACCTCTATGGGCGGATTCCTTGAAAACGAAGCAGCATATCATCAAGGGAGGATTATCACTTTGTCCATTGGAAGGACTCCTTAATCAAGGGAACACCGTCCATTACTCCCATCATTACATTCCGTTTGGTTTGCAATTCAGCAATATCATGGACCAAAGATATATGTCCACTATGATGCAAGTGGAGCACGATTTTTTCGAACTATATCCTGAAATATATTCTTATGGCCAGCTATTTAATTGCTGTTGAAGAAAATGGAATCTGGACAAATCGATTTCGGTTATATTTACCACTGCCACCGCCGCGAATGCCTCTGCCAGAACAACAACCACTGCCATTACCACAGTTGCCACCGCCGCAACTACCTCTGCCAGAGCAGCAACAATTGCCACAGTTACAACAATCATTGCCAACGGAACAACAACCACTGCCATTGCAGCAGTTGCCACCGCCGCAACAATCCTTGCCGGAACAACAAAAACTTCAAGAACTACCATCACCACAGCAGCAAGACATCATAGCGTTATTATTTTTAGTAAATCGTCTTCTCAGAACTAGTGACAAAAGACACGTAGGCCAGTATCCAGGCAATAGAACTGAAAATTTGGGAGACATCAATCAGTTACGGATCAGCAGTCATATGGATCAGTCGCGGGTCAGAAGTCAGTCGAATGACACAGTAAATTTTATCCGAGTAAGGATCTAATTTCAACTTCTAAGTTCGAACGTCAAGAATAAGTCCAGAATCCAAGTCTATACCAAGTCTTTTATCACTACTTCCAAGTTCAAAATCTTATCTGGTCTTCTTGTATCATCATTGAGAATATTCTCAAGAAACGTAAGTTTCTTTTATTTTATTTATAATTGTAAACACTGTGTTGATTTTATTGTGATCCGTACTCATCCAATTCCTAAAACCTCTTACAATTCCTCAATCTTTCATCTGCAAGGTGGATCCTCAATTCGATTTCTATTCTATTTGAAACCCTGCGAAGATAGCGTTATTTCAAAATAAATTTTATCGTTTTTCAGTAAAATCTAATCCTATTGAGTCGTCTTATAATTCCAATTGTTCAACCATCAGATTTCTGAACAAAATAATTATCATATCTCGCTCAGTGCTTATTTTGGTATTTTGCAATTATTCTCAATTGTTTCTGTTGAATCTAGCACTTAATTTTCATATTGAACCTTAAGGTATAACGTTATCCTCGACAAGGGTGTAAGAATCTTTAAAGATCGTCCTACGTCTTGAATTCTCACCGTCCGTCGGTAATCGTTCGTCTATTACACACAACGTCGCATAACTCAACGTCTCAGGGTGCAAGTAACGGGCCGAACCCGGGTAAAATTCCGAAAGTTTTGACCCTAAACAGGCCACTTAAAAATCGGTAGAGTAGATTCATTCGGTTTCTCACTTCCTACTTTATCGATAGTATGAAATCGTCATTCGAACGTTACACCAATATAGATGTGTCGTAAGGTTTTACATGGTATCGTGAGACGCGGAGAACAACATCCTTACTTTCAAAAAAAAGTATCGAAAAATTAACTAAAAAAATTGTATTGTCGAGCAATGTCATCGATAAATGGCACCACTAACGCTGATAATCTAGAGTATGTTTATATTGCTGTGAATAACTACACGTACAGAAGGAATAATGATAATGAAGGATGTTGTTTAAAGTAAAAAGAAAAAAGTATAGCAATAGTTAGATTTATCACATAATGCGAACACCATAGCAACGAATGTTATATTAACAAGGAATGTACCCGAGGTGTCCTTTGGAGGGGAAGAGGTGAAACTTGATAGGCAAGTAGAGCATCTCAAGAGATGATAAGAGATGAACATACGTACAATACTAGGGGCCCTTATTAAGTTCTAGGGGGTGAAACACCCTTTTATAGGTGCAATATGATTTTCATATATGACCAATTAGCGCCGAAAATACGCGAAATAAAAAAAATTTCAGAAAAAAGTTGCATGGTTTCGAATTTACTTTCAGAAAACGCAACAAGAAATTTATTTAAACTTTTTTGTTGTTGAAAATTACCCTCCCCGCCCTTATTTTTAGGAATTCGAGCATACTCGTATGACAAAATGGACAGAATCATGTTTTTCATTCAACCGTGTATGATAAAGTTTCCTTATAATATTGTTTTTCTCAATTAGATAGAGAGAAATTATACTAAATATATGAATCACGTTTTTAAAATGCAGAATGAAAACAATATCGAGTCTTCCATTGCCCGTATCCCTTTCGGATTGCGCACGGCTTAGCAGGGAGCCGATTCCGAAAAGTTGAAGATGTCAAAAAATTCATCGATGACTTTATCGCATCAAAACCACCCAGCTTCTATCGTGAAGGCATCCGTATGCTACCAGATCGATGGCGGAAGGTTGTCGAAAACAACGGAGAATATTACCCGGATTGAACTTCTTTTGTCTATTATTTAATAAAACCGTAAATTTACGAAAAATCTGTAAAAATTATTTCACATAGTTAGGTGTGCAAATTAATTCGGTGCCGTTACATTCGGCGCCTTATAACTGCATTTCAAATTTAAATATTTTCCTGCCGTTTTACGGTTTTTAAGTGCTGACCTCAACGTTTTCAAAACACTGTAAGATTCGGCGCAATAAGCAACAAAACCTTGCAAAACAGTAGTAAACACAATGGCATCCAATAAGCACCATATTAGACATTACATTCTGTTCACATTTCAACTGAAAAAGAACGCTGCCGAAGCCGCGGAAATGATTTGTTCTGCTCGGGGTGAAAGTACTGTGACGCATAAAACTTGTAAAAAATAGTATCAGAGGTTTCGGAGTGAAGATTTTGATTTGTCGGATCGAGAACGTCTCGGCCAACGACAGAAATTTGAGAACTAGGAACTCCAGCAGTTATTAAATGAAAACTCTGCTCAAACTCAACAGGAGCTTGCATTGCAACTCGGAATTACCCGTCAATGCATATTCGTTCGCTTACATCAGCTTGGAAAAATTCAAAAGGAGGGTAGGTAGATCCAGCATGAGCTCAGCCCGGAAAGCAAAGAGGGTAGATTCGATACGGCCATGTCCTTGCTAACCAGATATAGAAGAAAAGACTTTTTGTATAAAATCATCACGGATGATGAAAAATAGATGTTGTACGACAACCCTAAACGAAAAAGATCGTAGGTAGATCCTAGCCAATCGTCGACATCAACGCCAAAGCCCGATAATCATACCAAAAAAGTTTTGCTATGAATTATATCTGCTGAGATTTCAAAGATGTAGTGTATTATGAGTTGTTAGAGCCTGGACAGACTGTTACTGCACACCGTTACACACAGCAACTCAGACGTTTGAACGATACATTAGAACAGAGGAGACCCCGTATATTGGCCAGGGAACTAGGCGGGTCATAATATTATAGCACGACACGCTCGGTCATATGTCGCAAAAATGACGAAGGATGTTATCTATTCCTTGGGCTGGGAACTTCTCCCGCTTGCGGCGTATTCACCAGACCTAGCTCCATCAAGTTACCACTTGTTCAGGTCACTCCAGCATCACCTGGCTGATAAGTACTTGAAGGCCGTGGAAGAAGTCGGAAAAATCATTGACGATTTCATCGACTCAAAGCCGTCAAGTTTCTTCCGCGAGGGTATTTCCTCAGCTGCCCGATAGATGGGCCAAAGTCATAAAAAATAAGGATTATTTCGAGGATAAAACTTGTATTCCAGTTTTCCTAAATAAATTTCGAATTTTTTTTTTTAAAAAGGCACCGAATTAATTTGCACACCTAATACATGCTAGAAACAATATTCTTCGTTTGCAATCCACTCATGCATAATCAGTCTTCGTCACCTCGATTTGCTGATTTGTTCAAATATGTATGGTTTAAAAGTTTATACATAGAGAAGAAACCCTTAGCATTTACAACCCCCGTTGAAATCTGTTTTCATCATACATTCGAAGAACGTGCTGTATGCGGTGCTCCGGGCGTAATTAGATGTGCCTGGTGTCAAAGGTCTCTTTGTTTTAAACTTTTTTTTTTACAAAATATCGTTACTATAGTACACACATCCCGCGCAACATAAATACGACCAGGTATGTATTTTCATATTTCTCAATTAAAAAATGCAGCAGCTCCCTACAGAAGCCACAGAAAGTCTGTTACATGTCGATACAAAACATAAAAAAAGGTGTTTCATTCTTACCCATATAGGTGTAATTATGTATCATTATTTAAATAACCATACATGGTACCGGACTCTTTGAATACGACCAGATAATAGAATACAATACTTATTTTTTGTAAGAAACAAATGTATTAATCTGTATTATTTTCTGTACTGTCCTTAGTCATGCTTTTGTTCTCACCTTTCGTGCTATTTTTTGGATCGTGTATCAGATTACTTACTGCCAGGTGCGAACGTCCCACCTTTTTCGCAATATTTCTTATAGAATGTTGTTCATGAAGGGCCTTAATTTTTCCTATTTTCTCTGCTGTTAAGCGTTTCCCAAGATCCATATTTCAAAATTATGTTTGTAACGATTTTGTCTGTCTTAATTAGATAGGTACACAATGCTCGTTGCTGTTTTTACCAGTTATCACGCTGAACACCACGACTATGTTATCACGTGCTTCCACCAGGTTACGTAAGATTGCGTAATATTGCATATATGAATGGCACGTTCGATTAGTAATTTATATACCGTCGGTGCCTCTATTGCGTATGCTTCTTTAAAAATTCGAAATAATTGTAGTACTGGTCGTATTCATATTGCGCGGGGTGTATATGCCCCGTCGTGAAACGAATCTTACTCATACATGTTATATATTCTAGCCACTTACCGCTGTCTATTATTATAAATTCATTACTTTGCAACATTAAAGTTAGTTATGGTCGATTGTATCATTAAATATGCGTTAATCGGTAAGATTCATATTGGACCGAAATAAATCAATTATAAGAATAGTTTTCAAGTTTCATCTTGACATTGGTGATCTTCCATTACCAGGAATATTTTATTATATCCATTATTTACAGACATTATAAATGGTACTTTTATCGTACACTGTTGGATTTGAAATGTGATTCTGCGCATTTTGCCATACAAGTATGATCGAATACCTAAAAATAAGGGTGGTAGGAGTAATTTTCGAAAACAAATTTTTAAATAAGTTTTTTTATTACGTTATTATTTTATTACGTTTGAAATCATGCAACTTTCGTCTGAAACATTTTCTTTTTTGTATTTCACGTATTTCTGGCGCTAATCGATCCGATATGAAAGTCATATTGCACCTATAAAAGGGTAATTCACCCTCTAAAACTTAATATGGGTCGCTATTATTGTACGAATGGTTCATGTCTCGAGAGGCTCTTGCCTGCCAAATTTTATCAAAATCAGGGAGGGGGGACACTTCAAGTACGTTCCTTGTAAGTTACACAGCAGATATATGTAATGCATACGAATACGATGTTATTAAATCCAGGTCAGATCGATTTGACAAGTTACTACATATATCATTGATATAATTTTAGTTACAATTTTAGAGTATCCATTTTTTCCAAAAAGAGTACAATAATCGACAACTACACATCGTTTTATCCAGTAGACATTAGTATTATCGAATATGTTAAAGGAGTAAAGTTTTGTCAGTTATACAGTCAATTACTTGATTATTATGCTGCAAAATTGATTAATTCGAGTAAAAAGCTTGTTTTATATGCCATTTCCATTAAATTATAATAATACTTCCATGAAGCGATCATCGATTGTTAAACGTTGTAAGGCCTACCTTTTCGTACCGCTACGTTTTACAAACTATAATGCCGCATAATATTACTTATCTTTTTATATGGTTACGTAACTTAATATTAAAACTATTATTGGGTTTCCGGTAAACGCAACAAATACTCCATTCATTACACTTATTAATGTGAATTCACGATATTACATTGTAACGCGATTACGAGAAATTTTAGTAATTTGTAATTGAATGCACTAAATACGTGTAAAAATGTATTTCCATGTTATACGCTCAGTTAAAAAGGTCCATATGATTTTTAATACCACAGACAGGATAGATGGATGATAAAATTTTTGAAAAATCAGAGAATGACACGGGGTATTTTCATAGAAGTATATAAAAATTCTTACTGGGTCCAACTTTTGGGCGTCAGGATATTATATGTAAAAAAATATATATAAAAAGCTCGGGTCAAAGTGCAGTAAGAATTATAACAAAAGAGTCCTTGGAGACATTCGAGATAATATTTACGATGGTAGAATAATTCAAAAGGCATTGTTTTAACTTATCCCATACCATTATATGTTTCTAGAAGATTATATAGCATAGCGAATGATGTACGTATGTAATTTTTTTGTTCGTTTTCCATTTTTACTATGCGAATCCCATAGCTAACAAAAGTACACAAAACCTTATCATATACGCCCTACCCAACCTGCAACGCTTTCCATGATACTTCTAACGTTCTTAGACGTTTTCTCTTTCACGTAATCAATTTTAAAAAAATCCTCAAAATATTGTAATTTTTATCATAACCATCTCCTCCTCGCATACTCGGACTGCTGTTCTACGAATATTCTTCAGTGTTTATAAAGAACAACACTGGCAAGATACAGGACTTTCGGATTTCCACGTCAATAGGCCAAAAGTGAAATATTAAACATCAGCAACTGGCAATTCAAGCAAGTCCATCCTCCCTCCTAAGATCAAACGTCTCAGCGATCACATGATAAATGGAAAAAAAGATGTAACTCCATTGCCTGTCCCACACTGTATATAGTGCATTGTATCGAAGTTCGATTACACTCAAAAAAACCCATCCATCCCTCTCAAAAGTTCCTAACCTTTTTCTCAACGCCAATCGAATACTCCAGAATCAATATTTTAAATGCTATCCCACGCGTAAAAACCTCCCACATACAATTTCTCAAAATTCAGTAGATACAAGATCCCAAACGCGACGTTCCCCGCCTGTGATTCAGCAAACGTAAATTATTTCGTTTGCAAAGCATCGGGACGCCAAGAAGCATAAGTACCGTAGGTGACTCGCAACGCAGAATGAAGTCCACGGGATATTTTTGGACGAGTGTAGTAAGATTTGTGCGTGGGGGGAGTAAATGACGGAAAAATCGAAGGGCGGGAGTAGCGACCGTCAGAGTTTACCGGGGGTGGGGGAGAGAGTCGTCGGTACGCCTCTGTCGTCTATTTAAACTCGAGTAACATTGGCGATTTCTATCAGAGTATAGAGAGAGCTTTTGCAAGCCTAAGCCTCTTAGTTTTTCCAAGATAGTGATTTTTTTCGTCCATCAAGATTCAAAAGAGTCTAAAGACCGCCGCCATCATTCACCGTATGATTACATTTATAACAGTTTGCGTGACGAGTGCATTTTCCTGACAATTTAAGATTATTTTAACGTAACAATACCGTAAGCCTACACGAAACCGTATCCTATCCCTATAATGGACAAATCTAATTGGTATTATCGTTAGTATGTTATACCTGATTTAAAAAAGGCCTTATCAATCCACTAACATTACGTATTCGAAAAACTCGCGTCTCTTTTAACTTTATTCCCTGACCTTGATGTTAAAGCCTATTTTTTTATTAATAACGATGTAATGATACGTGTGCGCCCGCGTGTCAAAAGTTAATGTACCTCATGCATGGAGAAGCTGACTCATTCTTTTATCTTTCAATTTCTATTCGATCTTTCTCGTTGTTTGTGATTTTCAATTCAGACCCGACGATATATGCCTAACAACTAATTCCGAAAAACTGTTAACGCGCTTAGTATTAGGTACAATGTGCTTAAACCTGACCGACCTTAAATCTCCGACACCTTTGATCCTAATCTAACTTAATATAGTGTAATTAGTGGGGACGTTTAAGAAGATACTTAAATATTAGACAAGGAACTGTAAAGTGTCGAGTATTGCGCACGGATCGCTACGGTATTATTTGTATTCCGCGATTTTTTTTCTTTTTGGAATTCTTGATATTCTATGCTGATCACGCATCCTTTTTTTTTAATTTTCATGCTATTCCTTGTCTCAAGCGTTAATCTCGAACTACGTATTACACGATCTTAAGTGGACACTGATGAGAAAAATCTTAACGTTGTTGCGTTTCGTAAGACTTAAAGATCTAAACGATTAACGTGAAAATACGAAGAGAGGTGAGATTTGATTTTTTAATAATAAAAATTTAATTATCGCATCGTTCCAACTATCCAAAGGCATATCGATTCGCGTTTTTTACTTTCGACATAGCGATGTTGATCACCCCGTTTTATCGATCCTTGTTCTTTTTTAATCAATCCTTTTTAATCACTCCAAAAAAATCACTGTTACACATCACAATTTCAATGATGTTCCGCAAAGTAAAAAATTTATGAAGTAGGCAAAAAATTTTGTTGAAACACGGATCCAAGCTCGTTATCAATTTTGATAGCATATCAGCAATCTCGATTCTACGTTACTGTGGTATAGGGGGTGAAAAATCGCGTGGTAAATATGTATTTAAGGAAAAGAAAAAAAAAGAGAAAAACCTAACGATAGGAAGCACCTATGCAAAACTATACGTCGAACTTACATTACCTACACCAAAATACCGTATCATCTAATTGTGCGAGTTATGTCATCTCGAATGTTATTTATCTCCACTTCAGAACCTGACTGTATCTAAACTTTGACTCACCGAAAGGATTGATCAAGTAAAACGGCCATTGGACAATTTGAATAAGAATCCAATTCTGAGAAACGATAACCGTCAACCAACGATTGACATATTGAAACCAGAAAAACTAACAAGAGAAAAACCCTTTCAATGAGCTATTTTTAAATTTCCCGCTTGTTGCCGTTATCAACGCCGTATAGATAACCTTTTCAAAAATTAGCACATACAATCCTAGCATATTTAGGTATAACCTAAGCATAAGTCTACGCACCCATAGTATACCTTTAATACCGCTACTAACAGTGTTACACTTCCTATGGTAGTCAGTCGTGGTATAAAAAAGAGCTTCCACACACCCTACAGATTTTTTTTGTATTTTTCATTATATTTTTTTCCCTCTTATTAACATTCCTCGCATTTCTCAACCCCTCCTCGAACAATCACCACAATGAAAATGACTCGTCGATAATTATTAATCTTTGATCTTTTTCCCATTATCTCCTCCTTGTAACAGATGTCCGTTGTACCTCTCATGTATCGCGAATGGTGGGACGACTTCGATCGACCTACCTCACGGCTCATTGATCAACACTTTGGCAGCGGTCTGAATCGCGACGATCTTCTATCAGGACTCTCGAGCATGAATTTGAACCGACCAAGGTCAGCATTTAATAACACTGGATACTATCGACCCTGGAGGAACGTGGTGCGTCAGAATTCTGGAGGCGCAAGTACAGTTCAGGCTGACAAAGATAAATTTCAGGTAAGTTTGATGAGGATTCAGACTGTTAATAATGTTAATGTTGCACACCACGTTGGTTTTGTTTGATATCAATCTCTATTTGTTCTCTGCTATGGATTGCGGATATTTTGTTTCGTTGGCACCGGGGTGATAGGAAATACAGGAATTTTTTATATTATCTTGTAGGGTCATATTTGTTTCTTGTGCAGGGGCCGCGTAGAATTTGTTGTATTAAGTTATAACGTGTATCGTACTGCTTTTTTTTGTTTAGAAAATGTTTCTTGTGGGACAGAGTTTTGTTGGAATGTTGACAACTTCAAATTTTTGTTCATTTTAATATGAAGTTTGTTTTTTATATAACGCGAACAACCGTCGTCTTTTCCATGACGCAGAATTAGGCTGCCATGGAAAAGACGAGGGTCGTTCGAGGCTGAACTCCTGACCTTTGTTAAACCCTTAGTGTCTCGGCTGATCGGTTGTTTCTTTTATTGTCTTCTACTCAACTAAATTTGAAGTATTCGCTTGTTGAACTGCCAGTAGAATAATTAGTATTTTCCCCTTTTTTCAGTCGGCGATCTTTCACACTTTTTCAAATTGAGTAAAAACCAAACCTGAAGAATGATATTTAAACTATTCGTAAGATGTTACGATTTTGATATGATGATTTATGACGAGGAGCGCAAATATGTGACAGAATACTACTGCACTGTTTTTCTTCCGAATTTAAGAATATTCTTATAAATTTAAGTGACCTCCGCTTTCTTTACCTAAACAGGGCAAGTTTGCCTCTTTCTTGTATCAAATTTAGGGATATATCAATCAAAAGTATTATTATGTCGTAATTTCTGTCAAAATTGACCTGAACAATTTATACCAAGTTTTATTATTTGATTTTCAATTGAGAATCATTCCCCACTGTAAATGTTTCTCTCTCAAGAAAGTAATTCAGCACCCGTAGGACGAGCAACGGTTATCTCACAAATATCACATGTAACAGTGAAAATTTATGAGATAATCGGTGCCCGTCTCTAGCGAATATTGAAGTGAAAAACTAAATAAAAATTGTTTAATTACACAGCAATGACTCAGTAATGATATGAAGTATCAAATTTTAAGATATTGTATTAGCAACAGACAAGTAAAAAAATGCAGTGACCTTAATAATAATTCGTAGAGTGATTAGAAAATCAGTAACTATTTCACTTCACTGGCCAGTACCAGAAGGGCACAATGTGTTACACGGTTTATGTTACGTTTCGTTAAGGAAGTCAAAAGATGTACTTTTTTTTGTATAAAACTTTAAAACGAACTTCCGACTTTGATCGCAAGAGACAGAAGAATTAGTCGCAAAGATGGAAAAAAGTTGAAAAATTGAAAATAGAGTTTTTAAAAATTTCAGAGAAGCGGTTGCAGGTTTTTGTTTTTGTTAATCTTTTTATAAATATCGATAAACTATTTTAACACTGGATAAAACGTGTTTAAATTTACGCTCGATTATTATTACTCCCCCCTCTTTTATCTCCCGATACTCGCGAACTATATAAACTAAATGTAATTTAGTAATCGTTAGCACAGAAAGACTAACGACCACCGTCTTATGAGAAAATCTAAAACACGTAAATCTCCAAGATATATCAAACGCACTACCTCTCAAACAGTAAAGTCTCAATCTTCGCCTTTTTCACCTTTTCAAGTATCGTGCACGCTTTTTGAATTTATCTTAATGATTCTTCGCAGATTTTTTTTATCGTTTCCATACATGTTCCAAAACAACACCTCAGAGCATTTACCTACATCGCGAGCTAACAGTCGATCTTCGATGCACGCACGCAATCACACAAAAAAGCCTAAGTAAGCACTCCTATGTTTACAACTCTTTCAATGAGGCGCCAGACATCTACAATTCTCACACGCTGCTTAATACCATTTATTACACCTTTGGATTCACGTGAAATATGCGATTCAAGGCGATCGAAGAGCTTTTAGCAACGCAAAGATGAAACTGAATGTTAAGCGGGCGCATTCGTATAAAAAAAAACTGAAAACAAAAACTCAATACAAAATCGAAAGAGCTCTTACGTCTGTTTTCAAAAAAATTTCGAGCCTAGTGGGGACTTAACGCAAGACTTCCTTAAATCAAAAGAAACTGAATTCTGGATCAGCAGCCATCCCGAAGTGCCATTGATCGTTCTATTCGATCCAAAAGAAAATTTTTCAAAATTTGTAAAGACAAGATTTCAAAGAAACAGGAACACCAGAAGGCCCGTCGTACTGCAAAAATTTCAGATGTCGATTTTCAAGCATCGTAGCACGCGTTTAGAATACGTGACTCAGCTACGCATTCGCAGCTAGTGAAGTGTACAAATTATTTTTGGATTTGCCTGTCCGCCCACTACAACCACAAATAGCCACAAGAAAAGATCCGTGAAAATATAGATATTACTCATGGAATCCTTTTCTGCTGATAGTATAGTCTCTAAAAGAAACTGATCTTCCCCCGCTTCTCAGTCCCAAAGTGAACCCGCCGACCTCCAGGCCCCCCCCCTCCCCCCACGTGTACAAATGTTTTTCGACTACAGTTTCAAGAGTTTTTGTTGTTCCTTTTAAAGACGAAGAAATGTGAAATGGTCAGAATTATGGTGTGCTACGATACCCAAAAATCACAGGCCAAATAGATTTTGAAACTGCATACAGTAAAGAGCTTTTGTTCTCAATGTGTGACGAGTTGCCTTACGATTGGAGACTATGGGAAGAGATTTGCCGGTAAACAAGTGTCTATAACTCAGTCTTATCGAGAAGAGAACGTTGACAGGAATTGAGCGTGACGCCCCCGGCGTCGGGGCGCCGCCCGTCGCGCTACACACACCTTTTCGTTCGTGCTCTAAATATATATAGAAAAATAAATCCTTTCAATTTTTTCTTAACGAGAGCGATCAGTATAAACTTTGTTTTATGTACAGATATACATCTAACTTCCTCTACACATAGAAGAGGCACGATAAATTAATCACGAGACCCGTTTGTCTTTCTGTTGTTATTGTTTGTTGTTGTTGTTACGTTACGTTAACTACTTAAACAGCGCGATGTTTTCTTTTCTTTGGATAATGATATATCGAAATGACACGGCACGAAACGGCCGCATTCGGTTAACGCGATCCTATAACGGGACACGAGTCGATGAAGCTAATTTTATATGGAATTGTGCGGTTGTACAATCTATTTTTCGATCGTACAAAGCCATCACACCACCTACTTGTATGTAAACGCGCGTCTTGTACGAAAGAACTTTGTCTCACACAAGTAGGTGCGCCCGAGAACTACATTTTTCCGGTTGACTTTTGTACTGTTATAAAAATCAAGAAGACCGAAGAGTATTACATAAAGCGCGGTAGAAAAAACTTTGGAAAATCGGATAAAAGTGACTAGGTCTTTACATCTTTTAGAGGAACCTGTGTCTAGAGCGCTAGATAAAGTAACCTAAAAACTAAATCCTCCCACTCGTTTCACACAGTAATAATATAATTAATCCAAAAACGTGAGAATCCTTGCCCTTTACACAAGTTTATTGTTGTTCCCCTAAGTGGGGTAACAACAAAAAAATCAGCCAAGTATAATAATCAATGCCAAATTGTTCAGTGTCCTAATAACTAGCTATCTCGTCTTCTTCTTTTGATATCGGAAACTGACTTAGAACCAAAACGTTTAGTTTTTTCTCAAAATGTACTCTCAATTTAAATAACACACTGGTGATCAGTGTGTTTAAGTTCTAACAGAAGCCTCTTTTTTACTCCTGAGAGTAATTTCAGTATTGACAGGAATTTTTTTGTCTAGTACAAACTGTCGGTATAAGCAGATGTATGTGGTTATCGATTGAGTTAAAGTAATTATTCAACTTAACGTCCAAGACAAATTTTACGCTTACAGGTGATACTGGATGTTCAGCAATTCTCACCGGAGGAGATCACGGTGAAGACGGTCGATAACAACGTGATCGTTGAAGCCAAACATGAAGAGAAGCAAGACGAGCACGGCTATATCAGCAGACACTTCGTCAGAAGATACGTCCTGCCTTCGTCTCACGATGTGGAAAATGTTACCTCAAGCCTTTCGTCAGACGGTGTTTTAACTATTACAGCACCAAAAAAGGTACTGCCTGCGTCAAATCCGAAACCTTCTTGGAATTTTTTTGCCTCTCCTTTCGTGATTCGCTCGCGAAAAATCGCGAATGGACAGACAAATAACGCTCCTTTGTCTTTTTTACTCAGTTCTGTGGCTTTTTATTCCAATCCACAGGCGCAGACTCTCCCCCTGCCTCTATTGTATTTCTTTGTCTCTCTGTATGTCTCTCGAGATGGATTTTGATTCAGAGAGTGACGTTGCCAAGGACAAATCTCGATCGTACTCTAAAGCGCTCTAAACCACAAAAAGAAACTTTTTTAATTATTGATAAACCGTTACATCTTTATTAAGCATTGTTAATCTTTCATCTAATGCTTTTTTTGTGATTCTGTACAAGGCGACGGTGGCGCTACTTGACTGTTTTAAATTGAATTAACTAATGACGACGTACGTCTTTGTGGCTGTTTTCGAAGCGTAGCAATTCGTTTCTGAGAGTGATAATACCGTTTTTATGCCCATAACGTTAGTGACAAAATTGAAAAATGATTATAATTGTTTCAATACAGCATGTAGCGACGCCGTTAACCACGCGTACAGAGATTTGTTTCTGTACGAGATACGCTTCTTTACTTTTGCTATCCCATGTTCTAATATGAATATGGGGTTTTTCTAAATCTTTTAATTGAACCGCTTACCTATTTTTTTCTCTCGCGTTCTTCAAAATCCATATTCTAACCACATCAGACACGGTTGTGAACGGATTGTTTAAGCACCGACCCCATAGGGTGCTCTAAAAAAGATTACAAACCCACCAATTAATTTTTATTCTGTTAACTAAGATTATAAATGTATTGAAATGTTTCAGTCTTTAACACCAGCTGGAACCGAGAGGGTTGTCAATATTGTCAAAACTGGAGTACCAGCAGCAAAATCCGAAGATGAACAGAAAAACAGCAACAAGTAAAAATAACTTGTTTTAAATACAACAACGAGGCGTATGGAATTTATCATGCTACTATTTTACTATGAATATTAGAATTGCTCCAATTTTAGAAATTGGTATAATTGTTGTACCTGCTCTGATACGTGACTTTGAGACTCAGCAATGAATTACACAAATTATTGCTCATTCTCAAAAATAAACGTAACCGTTTTTTTCCAGGGCTCATATATGTGAACGTCCTTTTTGTAACAAAATTACTAATAAAAGCATTTACAAAGCTCAGATCTTCATTATGTAAACTGGAAATAGAATTCCACAAAATTCAAAGAATATCAACTAGCAATTAATATCAATCACCTTTACCCCAATCTATCAACATCAGAGTAAATAACAACAGATGCATCACGCATTTATAAAGATATAAATCTAAAGAAACAATCGACGACAATTGGCAAATATAAATTTTTCGAAACAGGCTTATGAATATTTTGAAAAACACTCGGAAGTTAAAAATACATACGGTAAGCGGCCACTCCGTGCTGTTCTCGATGTGTGTCTACATCTTCACCAAGTAGAAAGACACATGCGACGTGACGACGTCCTCGATGCACGAAGGATTGAAAAGGGACTTCCGGTGTTCTTCGGAGCTCCAAACGGAACGAAAGTTTGTTTACGAATGCGCCGAGACGCTGGGCACCGCTCCTTTTATAAGCGGCTGTGACGCAGCCTGGAACGTTCGCTGCGTCGCCCTGCAGGCCTTTCCCATTATTGCGCACAAGTCTGTCTACATGAATTGTATTGTTAAAAATCCAAAATAACAAGTCAGCAATGGCTCAATTAAACACAGAAGATTTTCCTCTTCAATTTCATATAAAGTTAGGTTAACAATTTTATGTTTTTCGTCAGTTATTAACAAAATACTGAGTATTGATCGAAGCCGGGAGAACGAGATTTCTGGCACGTTCGCACAACCTGGCCCCCATACCCTAACCTAACTTTACCCACTCCTCTCGTCGCGGCACGTCCCACCGTTTCTCCAACCGGCTGTGTCGATACGGAACGTAAACAACTTCTCTGCAAGGATAGTACTAAGAAAGTGCGCAGTTATGCAAGAGAATATTTTGGGTGAATGACCGTTGCGTGCAAACATAAAACTGTGCCATGGCAAATGGTCTCTATATGATACTTTATGATTATTTAACCTAGAACCTGATTCAAGCGCACTTTTACACAGTTTTCTAGAATCTTCCTGGTATTCATCTCTATATTGATATGTATCTGGAGCAATATTAAAGGTATTGCATTTTGTAGAACCTTAAAGCCATGGGAATTAAATGCATTTGGAGAACTCATATGGCTCTTTCTATTTATTTTGACTTCAGCGTATTTTCTCATTTTCGTAAACACCATGAGTATTTCTTGTGCTTCTACCGGCTTCTGGAACATTCTACGCTGCAGCCTGCCGTGCCGACCGATCGATACAGCGACAACTCCGCAGTAGACTATTTGCCAAATGTGTATGTATATCTGTATTTCATGGTTCTACTTTATAATGGTTGATATATTCCGTTTTATACCCGTTATTTGGAGATTTGATACGACGTACATTTTCCAATCAAACATCTCATTAATAGGTGAAATTCAATATATTATTTTTTTAATGAACATTTAATATTAAAAGATTTGCTAGATTGATATACATACATATATTTATGAAGTGTTTGTTATCTTGGACTTTTAATATATATCAAATTTAAAAAACGTACAGGAAATGCCCAGAATAATTATCAAACGGCAACAAGAAAGTTTAACCAGGAACTTGTATATTTTTTGTCAACTTTTTGGAACATCGTACTGACTTAGTGAACACAAGATGTATGTACGTACCTAATGCACGTACCAGCTGCGTGGCAACGAATTCTTTTCACCTTGTGATAATTGAATCATACGTCACGGATGGAAATTCAGCTACAAGGGAAATTCATTTATGCAAAATAAGATCCATTTTGAGATGTAACGTTAGGGTTACGAAAATTGTAAAATATTTAAATATATTTGGGCAGGATATGACGTAAGCTTCACAAATGACATTACTTATAAACTGTGTCACGGATACAATTGTAAAAAGTTATACGTTTACAATATTCTTATTCGCCACGTGGCTTTTACCTTGTCATTTTTTTTTCCACTGGCCATTGACAACTCGGATCAACGACTCACGTGAGCTGCAACCAGCAAGTTACATAATGTTAGAATGTTGTTTTCGAAGATTCCCCACTCCTATTTGAAATTAATTATCTATATATATATATATAGATATATATATGCCTATTGCCTATGTACGAAAATATGATAGGTTACTGATAATATAGAATTGCTGTATTTGGAACGCAAAACCAATTATAATCAAAATAGATTGTGTTACAAGTAGATGTATAATCGTGACAATTATCTCTAATATTCTTTTTCTAACTCTGACCGAGTATGCCATTTATGTATATTAATCTGATTGCTCATCGCATTATGCCAATCATTAAGATAATGATTTGGCAAATTTAATCACCACACTCAATGATTATTATTATTATTCTGCTTAACTATCTCCCAATGTATAAAATACTAGTGCAGGATATCCTTTCTTAAAAGTTCCAGTTCTCCGTGTATAGTGCCGCTTCTATACGGATCCGGCCATCTGCACTTCCATTATACTTTTTCTTTTTCGGTCGTCTCGAATCCTTGAGCTCGATAAATGTACTGCGTAGAAGCCACGCCATCCGACCAGATATATATATATATATAAAATCTACCCAGTGGTCTCATAAATCATAAAAATTGACAAAACCAAATACTTTATCATAAATAACTCGCGTATCATTCCTTAATCAGGCAATCTGAAGTTATTCATTAGATTCATGTTATTAGAATAACACAAACTATTACCTCTAATGCTTCTAATACATTCTATTAAAACAAAAGGTAAATTTCTACGGAAGAGAAAAATGTTAAATTTTTTAACATTTACAATTTTTTAACATAAAAAAATATTTTTCAAACACATCGTATCACTGTCTTGCATCTCCTATTATTATAAATATACGTACTTACAGCATAAAGAAGCAAAAAAGAATTCCTAACCGCTTTGAACCGCACATTTCCAATCAGTACGGACGGAAGGACGTGGTAACCATTTGACCTTGTTTCGCCCGCTATTTAAAATATAAAAATGGGGATAAAGGTTCTGAAGGGCAAAGCTGTTCCAGTGTTACAGGATCCACTGTTACATACAACACAGCGAGAGTAAAAAATAAAGAAAGGCTATATATAGCTTATGCTATATCAGAAAGGAATACATTGTATAGGTACAGGATGGAAATAATACCGGAAAAATAAGTCCCTTCAGAAATTCATTGCTGAATGGTGGCAGCAGAGTATCTGAACCCTTGAAAATAAAACCAATGACGGCAGAAGAATGGAGCAGCGGAGTTGGGATGTTCTTCAAGGGCAGGTATACATGTAACTACGTATAGCAGAGTGTTTCATAATCCTGTATGTACATGTAAAGGGCTTGCACGTTATATGACACTACGTTTGAATTTTATATTCCTATCCAACCGTCCTACCGGATTCTGGACAAGGTTGACCCACTTGAGAAAGCAGAAACGCAGCAGGAGGCAAAAGGCGTGCATTTTTATTTGAATAAAATTATCCTCAATGCCGTTATAAAAACATCAGACTCACTCTCAACTCAAAAAAAAATACAGATCACTCAGAACTGACCATTAATTCAATTTTTATTTGAGAGTAGTAGTTAATATTTGCATTTATATACGTTTTTCATTGTTACTAATTCGTTACGTTGAATCAAGCCAGTTGTTAAAATGTCTCTGGCACATCCATAAATAATAATACGCAATTAACAAGTGTATTTTTTTAACCCTTAAACGACACACGGGTGCAAATTTGCACCCGTGGTTATGGGGTCGAAAATACGTGTGATGTTTAAGGGGTTAATGATGGCACTCATTGCATTTTTAATATTCATAACTTTAACTAATCTCAATTCAAGAACCTACGTATAACATATTATATTTGACGGTCTTCCACGCTTACTTTTGGTCTATAATATTTCTGTCTTTCTTTCATGCAGGTTAGTAGTAATAATTATATCTCTCTCGTACTTCCAGCAAGTATATGAAACTCTCATCCTTGACCATTCGAACCATTAAATTTCACATTAGTCACCCCAGTCATCCTAGTCACCCTAATGATCCTAGTTCCCCATTCATTTTCCACATGGTCTCATCTAACAGCTACTACTACACCATCCTGCTATGCACGTACGACATCCAAGATACTTGAGGTTTCAAAATAAACTATATCTTTAATTATAGTACATAAACATTCTAGTGTAAATTATTATACATATTTTAATATTCATACTACTGGCTTTATTATGAAATAATATTGCATCGGAGTTACAATGGTGACGCAGCAATATTTATTACAATCAATCATATTAAATTTCGAGAATTATCTTTTATCATTGAATAATGCATACACGTTAATTGTGTGATTTATAAGAACTTAAGGTATATATACAGTAACGTCCAATTGAAGTGGAACAAGGTAATTTTTGTGTATTTCCGGTAAACTCTGACCAATTTCGAAAA
>JARQST010000706.1:0-18466 GCA_030142225.1 Pachycephus smyrnensis
ATAATTCATTATTGTATTCAATGGAAATACTATTAACATAAAACGTATAAAATTTAACGAAATATACAACGAATCTATAAAAATTACCTTGTTCTACTTCAATTGGACGTTACTGTATATCTCTATTGACTAGCTACTTATTTCAAGTATACGGAATTGGCTTTACTACGAGCTATTACCTGTCGATACAAATCCGCTCACGAGTATCCTGTCTAGTATCACAAGGCTAATACTAATTCCATGGAAAGAGCTATATCAGAAACGACTACACGAGTTTTCGCCATCGGAAAATTTTCGCGTTTCCAACGATCGACGAATCAATGGAAAACGCCTACGCGTTACGTTTTAGCTGAGTTTGAATTTCCCGCTACTTTCGCTAGTCACGAGCTTTTGACGTTTACATAGAAACCGGGTGCAAGCTCGTTGAATAAATACTGTTTCGATTGTACGCTCTTTCTATCCCTCGTTCATTTCTCTCTCTCTCTTTTCACCACCATTGTCCAGTTCTCTTTATCCTTTTCCTACATCATCCATTGCTACTGTTTCCCTATGGTCGCTGCTATACATACCCTGTTTCTGCAGTTCCCTCTCGACCCGGCACACCGCGTCGCTTTTTCAGTCGTCACGTAACGTTGGCTCTTTTTGTTTATTGTTTATCCCGTCGAAAATTTCGCTAGGCATCAAAGAATACAATCGCGAGCAACGGGCAACGAACCGATAATGAATCCCGCCTCGATACACAATTTTTCCTATTCACAAAGGTAACTCCGAAGTTGCCCGCCGCGCATGTTTACCTCATTCGCAATTGTTTTGGACTTTCTCTGTTTCTTTCGCACATTTCACTGACCACCAGACGGACCACTGGGGATCCCAGCAACAACGTGGATAACCCCGATATGCTTAAGAGGTAAACACAGTCCACTTGGAAATTCTGATTACAATGAAACCCGGTCCGTATGTAGGGTAGGCTAATACGGGTATCATGAAATTGTCATTTAGCGCAGAAATACACTGGACCTACTAAAAAATTTGAATACGGAAGTCTTTTTTAAAAAAAAATAAGTTTCATTAACCAACTTTATTTTCATGCAATGACAAAAAAATAATGCTCATGGTATATGGCGAATTCGGTACCTTCACTGTTTCTGTCTCTTTCTCGAACATTTGTACGTTGTATATCTCTATCTCTCTCGCACTCATAAATGCTATAGTGGATAAGCAAAGTTCAAACGTATAGATAATAATAGGCCTTCCTTCATTGACTGAATGAATTTACACTGAATATACAGATAATAGTGACCGCGTTTTTTTCCATGCTACGCAATTTAGGTTTTCATATTTTTTTAAAATTAAAAATCGTATTTTCGAATTATGCGTATTTCACTCGCAAGAGGCTGAATGTAAAACGCAGGAAAAATGTGTCCCTGAGTTGATCCTCGAACAGGCATTGTACAAGTGCCGGCAGCGGTGAAACCATCCGTAAAATCTCATGGCGTTTTCTCGTGCGCCTTCCTATTATATATTCGATTTCGGCATGCGGTTCGCAACGCCAGGGGATACGTGTGTGCTCGCAGGGTAACACGTGTGGTGGCGAAGATAAGCCCGTGAAAATACGCGCGGTCACGTATTTTATGAAATATACGAAAATTCGATGGCATTAGTATAGGCACACATATCGCAAGCTGACAGAGTGGATACGTCTCTGGAATTGACTGTGAAATTCCGCGGACAGCATTTGTTTGATTTTTTCCTTACCCCTGCGGCAACTCGATCCTTCGAATTTTCCTATACTTCTTATCCATTATTTATCTAAACTTTCTTGTCCCTCTTGGAATTTTCAGAGGCACCGGAGGGATTCTCTCAGGATAGGTTTTCTCGTAAGTTTAAAACTATGGAAGATTTCGTCGTTTCCGGGCAAAAAGTATGTATAAGGTATGATGAGAGTATATTATGATAACTACTATCGACCATTATTCGATAAGCCTTAAGAATTGTTCATATAAGGTTAAGATTGTGGAATCGATGGTTGAGAACCTTTTTTTTTTTAGTAAATGATATTTACGAGTCTTTCTCGGTTTTGCTAGGAACCTCGCCGCCGGATTGGCAAAGAGACGAGAAGAAGCCCAGCTAAAAAATTACCGAATTATAGAAAGGAATGTCCGTCATCCGTTTCGGATAAAAATTTCTGACGGTCGTGCAGCTTTTCTCTCTCCCCAGAGAACGGAAAGAAGCTTTTACTCTGCCGCTCCGTTGAGAGAAGCAACGAGTAGGAGAAAAAGTAAGCAAGAGAGAGAGAAAAGAGAGAGAGAGAGAGAGAAAGAGAAAAAAGAGAGAGAGAAAGAGAAACAAGATGCAAAAACCACTGAGGCAAGTAGCAAAAAAAATGGAAAATCAAAATAAAAACGTAAAAACGCGAAATTTTCATTCGATATCGGTGTAACGAGCGTCAAACAAATATGACGAGTAAACTGCTTTGAGATAAACAGCGAAAATGTAGTCGCCTCTACGTACCAGTCGCGTCACTTTTATTCTTATTTAATTTCAAATCAAGTTGTAACGGTCCAGTAGCGGTGTCAGTCCAATGAGCGGCAGTATGATTAACGCTCGGAAATTCGATTCCTACCTTATCGTCTCGCATTGAGAAAATGCAGGCATTGACGTATCTAGTATAGGGTTTGAGGACGTATAGCAGTTTCGCGATTTCCGATTGGACGAGCGTGTAATCGGGTAGGTATAGGTTTCATATTCATTGAGAGCTGAAAACACGAAATAAATGCAGCCTCTCGCGACGCACGTTAATTTAATGGAATTTGTTGGCCAATTGAATTTCGCGATGTTGAAAACCCTTCGATGTCGACGAACCTCCTGCCCCGGCCATACCCCCCCCCCCCCCCCCCCACCACCACCACCACTACGTACTCCCTCTGTAACCAGAGCATTATAATTTTATAATTTCCGATTGGTATGGCCGGAGGAATCTACCTCTTTCGCATTGCTCCTGCCAGCCACTCCCCTTGCTGTACCCTCAGCCCCCTGCAGACACCCATCACTCGACCTCCCGATCCAAGCTACTGTAAATTTGCTGAAACTCATAATAAATGCAGCGCGATTCACGATTAATGGTAGGAGAGAGCTTCGCACCTTCCCAATTTCATGCGAAAAGTATTAGCCCGGATTTATAAGCCACAATATACGTATATTCGTAAAGGGATGGGGGGAGGGGAGGGCGAAGAGCTGGATGGATGAGAGTTATTCAAATTTACAAGAATCGGCTTACCACCATTCGATCGTCTTTAGATTGAATTTTGACGATAAGAATATTTCACGTTATTCCTATTATTCCCCGATTATTATTCACCCCCCCCCCCCCCCAAAGACTCTTCCAGCCTTTATATCGCACGGGGGAAAACTTTTATATCGTATATGCCGGCAGAACTTCACGAAGATTAGAGCTTCGGTCACGATCGTATGTCGAAGCAGAAAGTGACAGAAAAAAAATATATATCAATAGCGCCGACACTGTATAACTTATCTTTTTTTTTAAATTAGGTAAAGGCGGACTGGTGGACTGTATTTCTATCGGGTGAAAAACATCTTTAAAAATCGACCATTCCAACCGCACCACAGGCGGAGATAAAAATTCATTTTGAAAAGGCGACAGGACGGAACGATGCTTCTAGCTACTCTAGCGTGCTAATGTCTGGTACATCGGAGTAGCTTATATACTCGCGAGAAGCGTCAAGGATGTACGTGGAAAAGCTACATAACAAATAGAATATATTATATAGAATAACCATTAGAATCGTCGAGCGCAACGGACCTGCGCTCTGACGGACGTCGAGGTAACGGCGTCGGGACGCTCTTGCGTCGCGACGACGCCAAGAGCTGACACCTCAGTACACGCGGCTCGACGCCCGGGGATGCGTCTGTCGTCGGGATCACGAGGATTTCTAAGTGTCAGAGAGACGAGGAGAATTTAACGAATACGTCAAGAATAAATACATATTATATACGTATATATATTAATCGCTAATGTATACATATATACCATAAAGATCGATAGGGACACGCACGAAGTAAAATGAAGATAAAAAAATAGATAATACACGTATGGAAACGTACATACATATTATACGCCGAATTAAACTATAATGATAGAAATTTGCCACGAGGTAAATTTCAATTTTTACTATGACTTCCGGTTTATTGAATTAGAGAATTTATACGTCGACTCTTGGTCCCCGCGCATAAGATTAATCGTTGGATCTGTTTCTCAGCCTAGTTAAATAATTCTCTCTAGAAAATCCTCATCAGCCCTAAACAAAATTCATCCATCCCACCATGAGTGAGCTCCCCTACTAAATTGCTGACTGGCTCAATTGATCCCAAGAGCAAACCTCAAAGCCGACAATTGCCAGCTGGTCCGTGAGAATCCCGGGATATCTGTGTTAGCAGAGGAGTTTAGAGTACTCACCCTCATTTCTACTCTTAAGTTTATGAAGTTTGATATTTTTTTGTCCTCCCCAAGAACAGAGACCGTGCCAAATCTGATAGAGACTAGTAAGATGATATATCGTCTATGAAATTATCCCAGATGATCATAGAACGTTTAAAGTTACTTAATTAAACTTAATCGTACTAATGTAAACTAGAAGTTATCAGTACCTCGTACTATGTATCACTGATAATTGGTAATGTCGAGTAGCATGATAACAAAACGTCAAATGACAAATTGATGGAATTTTACTTAATAGTCGATTTAACGTTAATTCACCTCTCATAGGCGATTAAATAATTGTTAATGTAATTAAGGGTAGCAATGAGACTGATTAATTGCAGAATGAGGGTGGCATGGCTATTACTATGCTGGTTCCTATCGGAAGAGTGGATTGGCGATCTCAGTACTGTAGCATTAACGAGTGAGGTGGTTCACAAGGAGGAATTGGAGGAATTGTCAGAGATTCAGGAAGTAGCCGAGGTGGATGAGAATTACTCGTCCTCGACCTCGTCGGTACCGTCGGCTACTCACTTCAATGGTAAGGTCCTACTATAGTACAGTCCCCTTTCCAACTGTGTGCTTCCGCTTTCGAAGCAGCTTCCGGTCCTATTGTCGACCTCGAATCCATTCTCAAAGTTCAATCTCGCGAGGACAACTTACAACTCTCCAGGTTGCTCCCTATCCTACAGTTCCTTTTGTCATCAGATGTAGCATGTGCTCGTTATTCAAGCCCTTACTATTTTTCTGGAAAAATTATGTATCTTGATATATACATATGCATTATGTTTTACGTATTACTTATGTATAATATATTACACGTACTTGGGTGTAAGATACGTCCTTATCCACTCGCCGCATCAATGGTTCTAAATCTGTAATTTTTACAACTGAGTAAGACATAATCATACTCACAATACTGGCAGTGAATTTCGAAACCTATCCAGTATATGAATATTCTTTTTATAGGTTACCAGAATAAAATACGTCGGCCTATTAGAAATTTGTCTTTCCTTTAAAAAATCTCAATTCTCGGTGTGCCCTTACCAACGAGAAAATGGTCCATCCGTCTCTCGTATTCTCTTGGAATCTAATTATTTTTAAATTGCCAATTCTCTGGGATTACCGCGACCCTTCAATTTTCCATCTTCCTTTTCGAGTAGTCTGAACGTCACTGGTACTCTCGCACAATGTACGATTTGCAAAGGCTTTTACGAATTGAAATCGGCTTCAGATAGGCAATCCTATAACAAAAACGAGAAAAAAATTCGTGAGAGGCAATGGGATAAAAAATATTAATGCACTTATAGGTATTATTATATATATCTATATCTGTGTACTATATATAGGTCCTATATAGTATACAGAGGTATGATAAAAAGATTTGGTACTCTGCAGAGAACATTTTTTTTTTAATTTCTGATACTGAAGAATAATACGCGGATAATGAGTTGCGAACTTTTTTATCTTTCTTTTTGTTTAAAAGATGAGCGTTTGAAAATTTTGCAAGTTTTGCCAGGGCGTTAACTAATCGTTCCCATCAGCCATTTTCTCGTGTCTCGTTCTCTCGCACACTCTCAACCTTCACCTCTCTCTCGTTCTCCCCCTGGTCCCTCCCATCAGCCCCTCTTCTGTCGCACCTGTTGCAAATTAAAATGCCGTTCTAACTCCTGCCGTCGTGATTTACCTGGGAAACTTTATCAAAGGGGCATAGATATAAAGATTAACGCCTCTGTGGATGTTTAAAAAAAAACTGTCTCCCTTGTCTGTCCGTAGTCTAGTAAGTATTGCCGTAGACAGAAAAGGAGAAAAAAATAGGGACGAAGACGGACAAAAAACGTCCGCTGACATAAAAAAATTCAACATCAAATAGAGACGAAAAGAGAAAGCGAGAGAGACAAAGAGAGAGAACAAGGCGAACAGATAGATAAAAAAGAAAAAACTAATCGTGGTAGAACGTTAAAAAAAAGGCCATTGAACGTGGGAAAAGCCTTCGCTGAACGAAACGCGATACTCGGCGTAAGTTGAAGTGGCGTGGCCGTGGGAAGTTGTCGCGTCTTTGAGGATGAGAGATATTAATTAAACTGTCAGCGACACGAGGAGTGTCAACTTTATTTCGCCACTTAGGAGTTCAGCTTTAGCTTTGGCGTTGCTGCTCATTCTATGCGCGGTGCATCATTTTACCTGCTCTCCTTGTGTCTCTTTCTCGTACCTTCAGCATCCTATCTCCTTCCCTCTTCCTCTCTCTCTCTCTCTCTCTCTCGCACACATAACGAGAATGTCTTTCCGCATGCTATTACTCGTGCGGCTCCTCTTATGATTGTATGTACACAGGAAATGAGAATAAGGGATGAAAATGAACGACGCGCCTGTCTGACTAACACCGCATATTACTACTGTCTCAGATAAAATTACCCAGAGAAATAGGGTGGACGTCGTGATTTCTACACTTGGACTATTCGATTTCGATTAATTAAAGTTTCGAGGCTCTGCCGAGGAAAGTGGAATTATTGCCGGGTAGCACCTTGCACATTTATCCACGTCCGCTCGGTAAAACTTTGTCGAGAATCGATTTGGAGGACCACCCCTAGTCGGATAGTGGAAACGAGGGTTGTTAGTGTTACTTCTGTCATTGACAGTGACACCAACATTCTACTTTTTTAACTAGAAAACTATTCGTGGTTTTGACCGTTTTTCCCTCATAGAAATAGATAATACAGTTCGAATCTCTTTATTATATCAGGCATATTCTACGTCTATTCCATTATGAAGATCGTCTGATTCTTGCAGGGAGGGGAGGGGTGATCTTTTTGTCCTCAGTTCTTTTTTTGTTCTTGGCCAACATTTGGCGATGAAGAAAATTCTCAGACGGATTCCTATTCCTCCCCATCCTCCTCGAGTCTCACTTAACTCCTTCACTGAAATATATTAAATTTTTTCTCAACTTGCCAGGAATCTATCTTCTCGCAGGTTATCGTACCAAAATATCTAACAGTTGATACGATATAGTTAGATTGGTATAATTTTATCAACAATAATAATAACCCGTATAACTTCTTGCGGTTTAACTATTCATAGATTAATACACACAATTTGATATGGTGAGCGAATCGAGGAGAAAGTTGCAGCTCGTGCCGTGGTTTTAGTACCTAATAATATTACAGAGCATACGTGGTTACGTGGATACACGAGTTAGCTAGCTAATTGTATGTAAAACTTTCTGCTAAATAATACCGGTCAATGTTGAAGGATTATATAAAAGAAAGAGTGGTTTCGAATTGTTTTTTTTTTTTTTTTTTCATAAATCTGTTCCATAATTAAACAGTGAGTGCGGAAAATAATTTCCGTCGAATCCCGTTGTTCCCACTCGTTTCCGATGAAAATATTAAATATTTTTTTTAACGCGCCATCTCTTCTCCAAACAGAATTATATCCCGTGGTGCCTCGCCCCTTCCCAAGCCAACCGGGATGAATATGATCCACCATGCCTGGGCTTAATTAACTGGCGATTTTAACGGTTATCGGCCGAACGAATATTCTCCAGCTAAGGGAAATCGTTTTCCCAAAATTAACTTAAACTCTATTAGCCGAGGTCTCTGACGTGAATAAACTATTAACAAACCGTCCACCCTCCCGGATCAGTGCTGCTGTTCCATCCGCCCTTCGCCAGTTATAACCAACCCTTAACATCACCACCAGCATTACTTCCAGTATTATACCAGTAATAATACCAGGAGCAGCAGCAGCCCCACCAATGGCACCACCAGGATATCCCTCTACCACCCTCCCAACCCCGCGTACTCACTCAGCACCTAGGGTAGCGGATAAAAATCTTTTCGCGACCTCATACTATCATAATAAATATATAAACGAGAGGGTGGTACCATGCAGAAAAGGGCACAGAGAATACGGGTTATTCGTATGCTAACCTCATCCCTATCCTGATCAGGATAATTCTAAGGTCGACGCATAGGCAAATATGTAACGAGTTTAAGCTTAAACGAATATACATATATATATATACGTCGGGATACGGTTATATATATTTTTTTCCCGATGGTTGATATTTCCCGAAGTAAAGCGCATTCAATGGATTGTGACGGGACGAAGAGTAAGGGAGGAAAATTCAGATCATGGTGGTATTTCCGCTTGACGAGAGTTAGCTACCCCAAGGATAACCTTCAACCGCCGTTCAAGCCTAAGTCTTCAACCTTGGCCGTTTACCGCTTCCTCTGGAGTACGCTACCCTGCTTGTAGTAGCCTTTTCCGGTGTTGTCGTAACCCCATGGAATATTCTCAATTCCGCTCGGTCCGGATGGAAGTTAGCGCGATGTGGTAGTACCCTCCCACTCCTCTAGCTTCCACGCAGGGCCGTGGGAGATTGAATTATTTTACCCCGGGAATATTTCTGCCATAAAATAAAACTGATATAGATATAGGCGAAACGTTCCGCCGTCGGTAGAGGGCCGACGTCGAGTAGAAGTTCCCTCGATCCTCGTTTCAAGGGAGAGCGTGTGTGTGAGGGAGAGAGAGACAGAGAAATAAAGAACAAAAAGAAGAAGAGGGATAGAGAGGGAGGGAGAGAGAGAGAGAGAGAGAGAGGGGGGAGAGTGCACGAGTGCGAGAGAGACGTAAAGATATCCCTAGCTATTTTCCCAGCGTTTTCCTTATATTACATTCTAGACACGGGGGAAAATCTGAAAATTCCGTTCCTTTCCTGTTTCTGTCAGTGAATATCTTATCATAATACCGAGGCAGACCTACTCCTAGCTACCTCTCGCTCTAACATGCTCCATCCTGTCCCATCCTCATATTGGGGTGGTACGTACGAACACCCCACGGGAGATTGCTACTTCCGACGCCAAGCAACCAGCTGCCGGATATTTACGCCGAGTGTATTTACGTCAGTTCGCGAAATCGCGGACTGTATGTGCTGTATTATTATTATTAGTTTTTCTCTCTTATAAATTCGACAGATTTTCCGAATTTCGCTGGACCCATTGGCAACGTGACAGCAGCCAGTGGACGTGAGGCTGTATTATCCTGTACCATCAGAAATCTTGGAAACTATAAGGCAAGTGAGATTCGTATAATTACATGTGAAATTGTTATCTATTGCTATGGAAATATATTATTTGTAAGGAGTGGACGAAGCAGACTGTATACGTGTACAGTAAAAATGGGAAGAGACTAACCTATTGCCGAGAGAACAAAGAAAGTAATACAATAATCTCGCCTGAATAAAAGAAAAAGATATTGAAGAATAAAAGAAAGGAACAAAAATGGCTTTATCTACACTGCTCTTTAGAACCTATAAGCACTCGCTTAATAGTAAAGATGGCGAGAATGATAGAGACATAGAAAGCATGTTAAGTATCCTCTCTCACTCGCTCAAACTCTCTCCGTTTACTCGTTCATACTCTCTCAGCTATTCGCTCCTCTCTCATTCCTATTAAGCATCGATGAACGCGAGTATTTCGGGGAGGGTGAGTCAGTGATTCCCGTGGGGTAAGCATAAGCATATACTTGCCCGGGGCTTATTCAGACAAATCGGTGATTGCTGGGGAGTCTGAGAGAGTCTGGTAGTTCTACTGAAGACAGAGATCGAAAGAAAGAGAGAGAGAGAGAGACGAACACAGAGGGTGTAGGCAGAGGAGGATATAGGAGGATGAGTAGTAGAGTGGAGGATGGGCCTCGGATAGGGGTGAGACAGAGTAGGTGGTAGGGGGTAGGGGTTGTGAACAGTCGTCCCAAGCGTATCACCCGTTGGTGAGATAGGGATGAAAAGGCGAGTCGCTCGGTGGCGCGAGTGAGAGCCGGGAATGATTGTTTCCATGATTACAATGGAACGAAAGAGGGGTGGGTGGATACTAGGAAGATCTGTAGGATGAGGGCTAAAGGGGTTTGGGGCCTTTGCTAATGGGGATGGAGATGAAGAGGAAATGGGGTAGGGCGCACCCCAGGAAAAGGGTATGAGGAGCAATCTCTTAGTGCTAACGTAGATTCGTGGCCCAGGGACTCTCGAAATATTACGCCCCGAGTCATCGGGGGAATTCTCTTCCTCACACTGGAATACATCTCGACCGCTCTTTCTCACCTGACTGACTGTTACTGGAATCTAAAACCACCCGCGTCCGCTATTTCACTCTTTAACCAAAGTCTGGCTGGAGGGTGGTTTCTCTTCGCGTAACTCTTTCCGGAGAAAGAATCATATTCGTCGGACAAAAGCACTTACGCTGCCCGGAATTGCCCGCATAAAGAGAGGACCTCTGCCATTTTTTTCTTCTTCCTTCTCATCTTCTCTTTTTACACGCTTCTGGGTTTTTTTCACGGATGCTCATCCTGTTCGTATACCCCTTTAGTGCTGGGTAAGAGATGACGGTGTGCTAGAAAGGGATGATTCGTGCCGAGGGCTCATCTCTGCGGGTTCCTCCTAGACGAATTTCGGACTCCTCACACGTTTTCATTCTTCCCTCTTGGAGCATAGGATTTACGTGCGCAGTTCACGAGCGTCGGGGAAAGAGAGAGCGAGAGAGAGGGAGCGTCTCCTACGGGCACTACGGTTAAAACGAAAAGCTTTGTTAGCCATTTTTTACGTTTAATTGGATCAATCAATTATTTTGTACAGTATACCTCGGTACACTATAAAGTACAGACCGAAAACATAGTATCACCATCAATCCAAGTTTTTTTTTATTATTAAAGTTATACCCCTCCCTCCCAAATCGGTCTTTCACAACTGACAAGATGCCAACAAGCAAACTGGTTTTCACCCTCGAAACCTTCCATCCTTCTAACGTTATCCAGCCCTTATTCGCTACTTGCCCTACCTGTTACGGATGACGGAACGATTTTTTTTTATCGAACCGTGAGAGGGTTTAGTTTTTAATCGGTTTAAACATGTTATTTATGGGAGTAATTTTAAGATGCTTTATGATATCAGGTGGGATGGCTTCGGGCCGAGGATCAAACCATTCTATCCATGGGTCAAAGGACGGTAACTCACTCCTCTCGGTTCGCCGTTTTCTTGGAAAATATCAAACCAAAAAATCGCACCTGGCGAAAGGACGAGGAGAGCACAACATGGCGCCTGCATATTCGATCACTCAGGGAAGCTGACCGGGGATGTTATATGTGTCAAGTTAACACGAAACCCATGTTGAGCCAGCTGGGATGCGTGGATGTTCTAGGTATGCCTAATTGTCCGTTTTCAATGCTGCCTACATGGATGCGGGGAAGTTGTTTGATGTCCACGTATTGTCTTACCAGGGTGTGGTATGCACCAGGAGTCCTGGTATTATCCTTATGCATCCCCTTTGTCGTTTTCAGGTAATTAATGGTAATAATCTCCTGGCAAAAGGATACACCTCACATCAATTTTGATAGATTTGACAGATTTATATGGATAGTATATTACTCACGTCATATATGTTACATGTATAGAACTTCCATTTCGAAAATACACTTCGATTCAGCTCGATGGATTTATTGAAAATCTTTCACCCCTTATAGTCGCTCCAGATATACTGACATCCGGCACTTCAGAGGGTGAGGTCTCCGTTCTCGAGGGTGAGAACGCGACGCTCTCTTGTAAAGCATCCGGAAGACCGCAACCGCTCGTCTTGTGGCGTCGAGAGAAAAACAAATTCATACTGGTACGCGGTTTGCACGAGCAGCTCGAGCGCGGTAAGATTATTTTTTCATTACCTAATGGGACAATTTTTTCTGAACAACTAAAGGAAAAAGGAATACATAGATGAGAACGGTAAACCGATCAAAGGTGCTTTCCATTAGTTAAACATTGGATTAGTGTACAGCGGCAGCGTTCAATGTATTTGTACCTACCGTCAGCTAATCCTCTTATTGATAGCATTGTGCATGGCTCTGATGTTCAAAGGGATAGGCTGGGTTATTTTGAATAGCCGCACATATAATTCCATGATAAACCGATTTTCAGTGGATAGCGCATTTGGCGAGAAACTCGAACTCACTCGAGTCGATAGGAGCCAAATGGGCGCGTACCTTTGTATCGCCAAGAACGAGGTGCCGCCAGCTGTCAGTAAGAGAGTCTTCCTCAGGGTCAATTGTGAGTCTTGAATTTAATTTTGTACACTATATAAATTATCATTAAAATCAATAAAAAAAATTCATTTATCACAGTTCCACCGAATGCCAAGGTACCCAACGAACTTCTAGGTTCGCCATTGGATACGAATATCTCATTGATATGTATGATTGAAGCTTTTCCACGAACAATCAATCTTTGGAGTAGAAGAGATCAAGTTATCATGAATGGGTATGATATTCGAATAAGGATATATCCATATACATCCTCCATCATCCTCCATATCCTCCTCATTCAGTATTCACTATAATCGATATTCATTGGAAACAGAGATAGATATGAAATTCGCGAACAACGGCACAGTGATGAAGATTGGAAGACTACTATAGAGCTGAAGATACGTGGTTTACAGAAAACGGATCTTGGCGAGTACACTTGTTCTGCTTCCTCCAGTATGGGAAAAGCCGAAGCCACCTTGAGAGTCTATGGTAAATATCTCTAAATTCCTATTGAGATTGTTATTTTTATAAAAATTATCATCACAATTTCCACAGAAATAGAGAGGGCAACTGTACCAACTCGTTCCACGGCGAGTTGGAAAAAAAAGCAAAGGGTGAACTCCAAAGTTACTCAGATCACCACGTTAAATCGAGTTTTTTATCAGTTGAGTACACCAGCTATGCAGAAGAGTACCTCAAGGCTTGTCCATAAACATATGTACACCAGTACCACAGTAGATCCTCGAGTATCCTTGACCAGGGATAATAACGCCTTTAGGCACAACGACTTGTTGAATCTACGTAATAAGGGATCCAGATTGGTGGGTGAGATGCTAGTGTTCTACCTTGTGATTTTGGTTCTGTTTTTATCATTGGATATAAGGAGTGCCATACTGTCAGTATCGACAAGGTGTGTCAGAGTGGTAGATACAAGAGGATAATGGACATCTGATCATAATCCAGATAGTTAAACGGATTTATAATCAAACGCAGACAAATAATTAGCGTATTAATGAAGGGACAAAAAAAGATATCTAGTCTTAAGTATAGATTGTAAGGTGGTGAATAATCATGAAAATCTTTCAAAGGATATTAATCACCGTCATATCCACATTAAATTCATATCCATAGAGTGTATAATGATATCATAGCTGTAGGCAGAAGGTTATTTTGTTTAATCGTAGTGATGATTTAATATATGATAATGCTAGGAACCTCGTGATTCGATCCAGTTGATAGTTGCGAAAATAAGAATGATTGTCCCTGCATGTGTAATAATCGTTAATCGAGCAAGACTGTCGTAATTAGTCACCGTTTACGGATTGTAGAGGGATCTAATGAAATAAGAAGGAAACTAAGAGTTAAGTGTATTGACCTACTATACATTATGTCAAGAAGAGAAAAACGATGCTCAATATATTAATATTACGATTACTATATTTAATGAGAACGTTGTTGTTTATAGAAAAATATATATATTGTGGATATACCAACAAAAAAAATCGGAAAAAAAGTACGGGGTTCCAAGGGAGTATCTGCTCAAATCGGATTAATTATACAGCTTTGCCAAAGTAACGTGTTGACAAATAAACTGTATCAAAAGCATTTATACAAACATACATTCATTTCTCACGTTTCTTCCCAATCATATAAATAATTTTATGACCAAAATAATATGCTGAATGCCATAAATAGACAGCTAATGGCCACGTATGGACTCTTCCTCTCACCAATTCTTGCGCATTTCCAAAATGTGCCCAGAAATCTATAAGTATAAAGAATAAGGGAATACAGTTATTGCTATGACTTCAAGGATTCTTTGTACGTACCCAACTTTATTTCTATCCAGTATACTAGGTACTATAGATCTGATGTACGCACAGGTACATATCAGTAATAGTACCACTGTGAGCAGGCTCTGGAAATTAAAGAGGGCTGACTGCCCAAAAATATAGATTATTGAGCAAATTTCATAAACAAATTATTTACAATTAGAGGTTATAGGTTATGGGAAAGACTAAAGAAGATAATTAATGGAAGACAATGAGATATTCATATAGTAAACAGAATAAGAGTAGACTTACCATTTTCTAATTCTGCTGAGTCTTTTGAAATTATGAGTAACAATGCAATAAGTTTACTCTAAATGCGTAAGCTTCTTGATGACAGCTCTTACTAGGGATTTTCTTTCTTCTTGGCTACAAGTGTTAATAAAGACCGATTTTCATGTGATCAAAAGAGAATAAGACTGAAGGACACGTAATAATAACAATTTATAGCATATTTATTATTCGAAGGAAAACTTGAATTTTAACTGACAAAAGGAAAAACGAGAATAAACCACCATCAGTATCTATTCAAAGACAAAGAGTATTGCATTCCACTTGTATGTAGTTATTATCAAGATATGAAATCCACGCATCCACGTTAACACTTCTAGGGATCTAGGGATCTAGGGATCAAGAGCAAAGGGCCACTTTCCAAAGGGCGAACAGATTCGTGATATGGATGATTCGCGAGACAAATGTAGCTTCTTTATCGGTCGTTTCACAAATGTCCAGCCGTTCATCGACCATCTAAGCGGCTGGAACTTCAGGGCCAACGTTCTCGTCTGAAGCATTGGTTCGTGGTCGGCGTGTACAGTGGCTAAAATGGCTGTCGGGAAACGTCAATACATTTTCCATCGATAAACCCCGTCGTTTATAAATAAGCTAAAACACGAGAATATTGTATAATCGAGCGAATGCCGTTAGCTTGATTTTTTCAAGTTCTTAAAAAGGGCGTATGCTACCGAAATGGCAGAATTTGTGCGCGGAGGCCCAAGCGTGTCGAACAGTGCCAAGGTATTTTATAAATTCTACGTTCATTTTATACCTTTTATTTATAAATAATTATCCCTCCACAACTCGTCATGTAACCCTTGTAGTTTTTAAATATTTGTTGTATATAGATATCCAAATTATACGTTAAATAAATGTTTGTTTTCTTTGTGTCAAGTACTACAAGTCAAGTGTCACAATGCTTTTGTATTTCACTCTACTTCAAACCATGTATATCAACAATATATATATACCTTGTGTAACTTAAAAAAAAATTCGAAAAGTATCTCTGCCAATTCTATTATATCATTAATATTTGTGAACATTATTTTAATTTTGTGTTGTATAACTGTTATTACATATCATAAGTAAAGATATAATTTAAATACTCTAGGTGGAACATAACAGCAAGGGTGGGTCTCCCAGTACAGGAAGTGAAGACGGTGGCCCAAATGAATCCCTAAATGCAGAAGAATTTGATCCATTCCTTGAAAACATACCAGATGACCCGCAAGACACTGAGGAACCAGATAGTGCAAATGCAACGCTCTTAGCAGCTCCACCAGAAAATTTGTAAATTAAATTTTATTTAATTATAATAACAATAATAATAAATAATAATAATAATATAATAATAATATAAACTAACCAAATTAAGAAAGGATTTCTTGGGAGTGTGAAAATGTATATTTCTTTCAAGATGGTATCATGGACGTCTGGATAGATTTACCGCAGAAGAGCGACTATGGGATGCTAGTAAAATGGGAAGTTACTTAGTGCGCGAGAGCGACAGGAAACCAGGAAGTTATGTTTTGTCTTACCTGGGAAGAACTGGAATAAATCATTTTCGAATTACTGCTGTTTGTGGTGACTACTATATTGGTAAGTATTCAAGATGCATATTAAAAAATAATTCAGTAGTTATGGTTATAATTGGGAATATGTCACAGGTGGTCGCCAGTTCAATAGCCTATCTGATTTGGTTGCCTATTACACACATTGTTCTGATCTTCTGAAACGGGAACGCCTCATGCATCCTACACCTCCACCAGAACCAGTCAATGACAAGAAACGAATTGTGGCCATATTACCGTATACCAAAATGCCGGATACGGACGAACTAAGTTTCCAAAAGGGCGATATTTTTTTCGTGCACAACGATATGGGCGATGGTTGGCTCTGGGTAACCGCGCATAGGACCGGCGAACAGGGTCTAATCTTCCGGGAGCTGGTCGAGGATCTCGACGATTCCATTGATCCAAACACAGTTTTCTCCTGGTTTCATCCAAATGTGACTAAGAGCGAAGCTGTGGATATGCTTGTAAAAGCGGGTCCTGGAAGTTTTCTAGTGAGTAACTCAATGTAAATATGATGCTATATTTCAGACCATGATTAACGTACGAGTATTTGTTATTTTTTAGGTCAGACCTTCCGACAATAGCCCAGGCGATTATTCGCTATTCTTTCATATAAACAATCAAATTCAAAGATTTCGTATAGAGAAGAAGGGTGTCCGATACCTGATGGGTGGCAGAACCTTTGAATGTCTCGATGCAGTTATTAATAGATATCGTAAGGAGCAGATAGTAGAAGGACACACCCTGGTCCAGGCGATGGTTACTGAGCCTGATGGAAGTGTCAGAGTAAATAAGGAAGTTCAGCATGCAGAAAAGATCTATGCGACACTGAGAGAATGTCGGGAGCAATCCGGTGCGAAAAAGAACAAGGGTATGAAAATGCAAGGGTATCTCGAGAAGAAATCAGAAAAAAATAAAAAATGGAAGGCGCTGTACTTCGTGCTTCTTGTGGATGCTACCGATACGCACCTGTATCTATACGACAATCCTAAAAGAACTAAGCCTAAGGGTCTTATAGACCTAAGCTGTGCCTACTTGTACCAGGTACTCAAGAAGTTCATTAATCTATTCTAATAGAAGGCAGATTATATAGATCACCCTGATATTTTAGGTTCACGAAAGTGTTTTCGATAGACCACACTGTTTTCAATTGGTCGAACGCGCCCTGCCATGCCTGGCTACTATAACTTACTTGGCTGCCCCAAACTCGGAGAACGCCCTTGACTGGATAAACGCACTGAAGCCGCTCTGCGTTTCGCAGCTCACCAGGGCGCCGAAGGTGGCCCGACTACGGGAGCTGCGCTCATTGCACCTACACATTCTTGATGCTCACAGACTGCCCTATAAACTGGTGCCGAATCCATTTATAATAGTGGCACTAAATAACGTTAAGGTAGCACGCACAAAAGTTAAAACCGGCCTGCATCCACTTTGGGACGAGGAATTCATTTTGGAGTACGTTCGCTTGATTGGAGTACGCGGAAACTTTTTTATGGATATTTTGAAAAATTCAATTTTAATTTTAGGGACGTACCCCCGGACGTTATGTCGTTTACGTTGACTCTGTATAACAAGGGGAAGCGCAGTAAGGATACTGAGGTAGCTGAAGTCACTGTGGAATTGGCGAATTTATCCAATGGAGAGGAAATGGATGAATGGTATCCTCTTTCCGGTGTCACGCCAATCGGGGAGTGGGGAGCGTTACGTTTACGTTTAAGGTATAAATTTGATATAAACAGGAAAAAGAAACTAATAAGAATTACATATGTTGGTATAACTCCATATTAGCAATTATAAACTTACAGATACAGACACGACCTGGCAATGCCTCCAGAAGAATACAGTCCTCTGCAACAATTACTCCTGGACCCGGAATTGCACGTCGTTAGAGCCCTGGCTGATGTTTGTCATCTAGACAGAGTACCATTGGCCAACAGTCTCCTACGAATATTTAGGTATTTTCATAAACACAGAGTATTAAGTGAATAATAAAAAAGAATAGAAAGGATCTTTTGTCCCGACTACGCTAAACTGACCATATTCCATGCCTGCATCGCGGGTGGAAAGTAGCCAATTCTTAACCAGCGGGAAAAAAAGTGATTTTGCGGGCAAAAAAGTAAATTTTGCGGGCAGAAAAGTAAATTTGCGGGCAGAAATAGTACATTATGCTACAAGGGAGGGAAGTCCGTGTTTTTCGCCGAGTGTGAAGTTTGCTGCCCGAGCGAAGCGAG
>JARQST010000706.1:18566-49823 GCA_030142225.1 Pachycephus smyrnensis
AATATGGTCATTTTTTTAACGTAACCGGAAAAAAAGTATAATACGCTACACGGGAGGGAAGTGGCTTTTCACCTCGTTTGATTTCAGCCCTCGCTTCGCTCGGGCAGCAAACTTCCCGCTCGGCGAAAAATACGCACTTCCCTCCCTTGTAGCATAATGTACTAATTTATTACCTGATAATTATTTTTTCAAGGCACGAAAGGAAAGAAGCTGATCTTCTACGATCGCTCAATCAGGCTGAGGTAAGTTTTTTGTTAATTATTAAGAACTTTCATTTTACTCAATTAAATCACGTTTCTATAGGTCGACAAAGAAGATGAAACACCCACATTGTTCAGGGCTGCAAGTCTTACCACAACGTTAATGGATCTCTACATGAAATCTGTGTGTACCTCATTCTTAAAGGCTGCACTGCGCGACACAATAGTCAAATTGATTGAGAGTAAACAGAGCTGTGAATTAAATCCGACAAAAATGGATTCGCCGGAAGATGCTTGCAGCAATGCTGAATTTCTCTTACAAGTAATCATTCTCATAATAACTCATTTAAACTATTATTGGAATGACATGCCGAAACTTCATAATTATTATTCATTATTAAGGTACTGGATGAAGTGACTCTAAGTATCTTTACGAGTCCGGATGCCTGTCCGAAGACACTTCGTTACATCTGCGGCTGTTTGCAAAGAGCCGTAGTCGCAAAATGGCCTCATGAAAGATTAGTCAGGACGAGGGTAGTCAGTGGTTTTATATTTTTACGTCTACTCTGTCCTGCCATATTGAATCCACGGTCATTCAATCTCATAGCTGAGCCACCACCTCCTGCAGCCGCAAGGTACGGTAGGTCTAGTAGGGTCTAACAATGTTCCAGACAATACCGCATCAAATCTAATGAATCCTGGACATCCATTACAATATTTTTTAATCGGTTTTCAGGTCTTTGGTGATGGTAGCCAAGTGTTTGCAAAATCTCGCAAACTTGGTGGAGTTTGGCGGTAAGGAACCTTACATGGAAGTAGTGAATCCATTCATACTGAAGAACAAGGAAAGGATGGTGGTATTCCTGGATCAATTATCCGTAAGTTCTTTCGGGTTTCTTCATGCACAATACATCATGACTTTCACGAAAAGTATCTTTACATTGAAATCTTTTCAGAATGTTACTGAGAAGCCAGAATCTGAAGGTACAGATCTCAGAAGTAAAAGCACATGCGTCTCAGATACAGCAAGAGACTTAGCAACATTGCATCACATTTGTGTATCTCACTTGAAGGAACTTCAAGTTCTATCAAAGACCCAGGTAAACCCATAAGCAAAATTAATAGCGAATGATTTATAATATTACATCCATAAATCTGTCATTGATGAATTCTTTCATTTCAGGCAACGATAAAACAGCTAGTGACGGTGACTGAAATGCTAAGCAAACACAAGCAAAAATACATGGAGATGATACGGTAGTGCTGAAGCGTTTTCAGCGATGAAAAATGCCAAACACGACAAAAATGCAGTTAATAAGAGTTAACGAGGATAAATAACGTACAGTAGTATTTAACGATGAACATCACGACTAAGCGATTTAAGTAATTAAACGTAACAGACTGACGTGCCATATATACTATTGTATACCTACATGCATATACACTCATTACATCTACACATACAATACAATACCCATATGGTGACAGAGATGAAGAAAAAGAAATTGAGAGCGCACACTTATGATATACAGAATCATAAACACACAGTTTACCAAGAAATACGATGGAGACACTTACTCAGAGACACAAGCCTACATTTACTATTTCATATGTAATTAGAAGATAGTTTATATACGTATAGCGACTGTAATGTGACAGTGATATAGCTATATACAGAATCATATGGGCGTATGACAATTTTATATCCACTTAGGTGCTCGAAAATAAATACAAATCAAAAATTCTGTCTTATGTGTAACTGCATAGCTAATGATCAGTAGGTGTGTACGATGAAAGTTCTTATGAGAAATTTTAAGGATTATACAAAGACAATATAGTATGAGATGTGTTTTGAAAAATTGTATTGTATAAACGTTTCTTTATTTTTTGGGATGTCTTACGGATTAATCGTTACATTCGTGTCGTTATAATTTGTTTTTCTTTTTGTATTTTTTCTCCCTCATCATCATTATCATCATAAACGCCATCATATGACAAGGTTAAAATCAACTTACTCTTTATACAGCGCGTTGTCTTGAATCCAGGTTGAGATTATTTGTCAATATTTTGCGAATAGAATCTCGACTTAAATTCAAAGTTAAAAAGAGACACGATAACGCAGCCGAGCGGCTTCTAATTATTTTACCTAAAAATTCACGGCACGAGATGGCAAAATGGCCGCGCTTAAGCATGCTTTTACAATGTTCATTTCGAAGAAACAATTGCGATTTCTTAAAAATTTTTTTTTAATCTTCATACTCAAATCTCAATTATTTATCGCAGTTACCTCTTATCATGTAGCATCCTTCAGCACGAACGTCTAATGATCGTTTAAATCCTACGAAATACGATTTAAAAAAGAAAAATCGATTCACGAATCCGTGCCACGCTGCTTCTTTCTATTTTCATTATTCTTTCTTTTCCTTTCCTTTTGTAAAACGCACACGTGATACAATCGTGTGAACAGTCTATTTCAACGTGTTTTGTGTAATATGTGTTCAGTGTGTATTTCTCTGTGTACCACAGCGAGTCCCGGATTTTCGATTCGACTCAACGATTATTCGCATGCGTATTGTATATATACACACATTTTCTGGAAATTGGGCTAGCTAAAAAAAATTTTATTCAAAATTGGCGCGCGCGAGGACAAGGAGTTAAAAAATCTAGATGAAGTATAATATTAATAAAGAAGAATAAAAGAGAGAAAGTAATCGAGCGAAATCGAATGCCCAGGTCTCCTGTATATACAATAATGTATAATCGAAAATAAACTTTTGGTTTTGAAATAACACTCTTTTCTGCTGGTCGACTGGATAACAAAACTGAAAATACAGGTCACTTAGCGACTGAATGATGTTCGTCGGACGACACGAATCAGGATCCTATCTTTTTCAATAAATGGAGGCTTTTTTCTATTTTTAGCTCCTGCTCTATTCCACTTCCGGTCTTGGCTATGTGATTCTTTGCACTTGGCATTACCGAACCAATCGGCTATAAGGCAAGACTTCGGTAAGGATTGATGAAAACTTAATTGCCATGAGCACTCTCTTATCTTCAATGTTACTTTTTTTTTCACTTACTTCTCCCCGAATTTTCTCGCGCATACTTTCACTCGATAAATTCTCTCTCAATAACACTTTCATACTCTCTGGCTCTCTCATGCATTCTCTCGATTATCTTATTGTACCCAACTCTCTGATATCTCAATTGGACGAGATAATACAATAATTATGAAAAAATTTGCGCGTTTACACATATGCGTATGTGTATATGTGTGTATGTGTGTGTGTGTATTAATGGTATATACGTGGATATACGTATAAGGATCGACTTGACAAATCGTAGTTTTTTTTGCATTGCTCGACGTCGGGCGAGGCACGTTTCCTACGCCCTACGAATTAAACACGAGGTCCCAGTTAATCTGGGACATTTTTTTTTAATACTACGAGTAAAAACGTCCGAGGATCACGAGATATTTTTCATCTGAACGGTGTGTAGGCATAAGAGTAATAGTAGTAGTAATAGTAGTAAATATTATACAATTGCAGATAGAACCCGATGTCCATCCTCGTTGTTCTTTCTCTTTCTTCCTTTTGGTTAGTTAAAGAAAGAAAGAAGAAAAATTTCAGAGACAAAAATAATAGAAACGCCGGGCTCCAATCCTCTTTGTTCTCGCGCTTCCGAGATGCGCTATTCGGAAGTGTGCTAAGCTGCAAAGTGTGCGGTGAAACGTAACCTAAGACTTTTTACATTCTAACACGTCTTCTCTCTTTTTGTCGCATCGTCATCGTCACTCTGATAACGGCGTCCACTCGTTGTTCACGCGCCGCTTATCCACTTCAGCTTCTACGATTAACGTACGAGTACGAACTTTTTTTTCTTTACGTGGTTCTTCTTTTGTTCTTTTTTATCGTTTTTTGCCTTCCCTATCTTGTCACTTTTACGCACCCTTTCGTTTCGTTATTTAATTTTAGAGGAGGCAACACCGATGTCTCCTACGACCAGAATTGGCACCGCGCATTCTCCTTCGTTTCTCCTTACCTCTGTGTTCCTTATCCTTTCGAATTTCTCGCACCTGTAATATGCACGCGTTGATGCGGAGGTTAGTAATACACTTTGATCGGTTTAAATAATTTTTTTCATTCACCGTAAAAGGTATAGATTCTATTACCAAAGTATAGAAGGCGTCGTCTACTCCCATTCTAGTTTTTGCAGAGGTTTCTACAAAAGGTACACCGTATTGCCGCGCGACCTCTCGTGCTTGTGTCATATTGACAGCCCATGATTGCTGTAAATCACATTTGTTTCCTACCAAGACCATCGGAACTTCTTCCGCATCCTTCACCCTTTTTATCTGCTCTCTGTATGTGCCGATATCCTGTAACACAATTGCAAATTGGAGTCATGAAATAGAGAATCGTTTAACTCATAACATAAGAAATTACAGAAAAATTCAAATGTGTGATAATGAATACTGAATAAAATTCATGAATTACCTCGAAACTCTTTGCAGAATTCACAGCAAAGACCAAAAGAAATCCTTCTCCTGTTCTCATATACTGATCTCTCATGGCACTGTATTCCTCTTGACCAGCAGTGTCAAGAATATCCAAGAGACACGTCTCTCCATCAATAACAACCTGCAACAGACCAAGTAATGTTAGTTATACATGGGATACTACAAGGAATACTTGGATATCATTAAACTCATATTATTTGTTATTTCAGCCAACATTGAAATAACATTAATTTATTTGACGTTAATAAGGCTTTTTAAACAATTACCTGTTTTCTATAAGAGTCTTCTATCGTAGGATCATACTCATCTACAAAGTGGTTTTGGATGAGCTGTATAGTGAGTGCGGACTTGCCAACACCACCAGCACCCACTACCACTAATTTGTACTCAGTCATAACTTTTTTCTTTGTGAGTCTCAGCGCGAAACAAAGCTTGGACCCGAAAGCGCAGCCTGAAAATCTCTAATAGAAGTACAATCTCATAAATGAACAATTAGGTATAAAGAGTAGTAGGTGGATCAGAAGCATTCTATCTTATCCGGACATGCAAGAGCATTCAATAAAAATGGCCGATCGTGTATACGTGCTGTGTAAAAGTGTTTGGTGAGCTTACCGAGCTTTAAAAGCGCATTTCACGAGAGGAGGCCGGCTTTAATACACCCTCGCTATTACGAGCACTTAGTCACTGGAGACCAAACCATCTGGAGATGAGGGAACAGTACTGCCAACGTTGCTTCGGAAATGCCAAGAGGGTGGCGGCCGTAGGGTTCGTGGAACTTCGCTTGACGAATAACGTTTCTTCTTCGGGGTCAAGCGTAGTGAACTTTCGTAACACGCCCGTTTCAATTCTCAGTTTAGCCACGTATGCCTTTTTTAAATTCTTTTCTGTAAACGCTCAATTCAGAAGAGAATACGGAAAGCCTGGTTCCCTACGCCATGGACAACTACGACGCTGTCAACGCCTAGAGAGTGAATAAACACACTAGAATGCATACGATAAAATCACTGGAAAGGACGTATAGTTCCCCAGAAATTCCAAGGAGTAAACTGGAATACTTCAATGGTTCAAGAAGTTTCCATCGCTAATAGACGCCGACGAACGGCAATACGGGCAAAACCCATTGAAGATAATTCCAGGTAAATCCTAAAACCTGTATTTGATAAGATCCCGATGATTATAGACGGGTAAAAAAATGAAACCTTTATGACTCATTGGGCGGATGAGAATCTTCGAAAATCTCCCAACAGATGGCGCTATACGCACAAACCCATTTCCGTTTACCGGTGGACTTTACTGTTGACCATATAAGGCCCTAGACCCACTAATAGTTTGAATGATTCTGCGGCAGATGGAGCCACAATCGATCTTTAGGTAAGGTTGTCGCTTCAGAATAATATTTTTACAGCGAACATAAAATAGTTATGGGATAGAACTGTATTTCTACGTTTCATATTTAGTTTATTCTTTTCACATGTATTTGCGTAGTATATCAAGAATGCATACCGTATTTTATTACGTGTCAATAAACGTCACTTTCGAGTTCGATATATTCTACATAAACATGGTGATATACTCATACCTAATAATAATTGGCAAGTGATCATGAAATGGTATAATTATTGGTTAAACGTCATTTTACTTGGATGCACCAGACAACAATGTAATAACGGTTGCATTATAGTTGGGGCTTATCGAAATTCCCTGTCTCTCCCCATTTTTATACTCTAGGTACAGAGGCGGAAGTAGCGTGCGCTCCACAAATTCCCTCTATCTCTACGCCATAAAGCCTGATAAGGATAGCTCACATTTTTCCGAGCCATTGTGTGTCTATAGCGTGGCGCCCTATAAATTTATATCGATGTCCGCCGATAGGATATCGCGAGTTAAGATATCATTACCCTAAATCACCCCGGGAAAATACAAAACCCCATGCTCGAAGGGTGGAATTATCGCAAAATAACGTTGAGCATCGAAGGGGTAGCGTCTTAAAGTATTACCAGCAAGGTTGCTTGGCTGCTGAATGTTAAAGATGGTACGAAGCCGCTAACGAGGCACAGGGTGAAAAATTACACCTCTGGTATGTTTTCAAATGAGACTGTTCTCCTCGATATTAATTAGTGCCGAATAATTATTCTGGAGTACCCACTCATCATGACCTGCATCTGTTTTGCTTAATGTTTGTTTCGTTATTCCAACAGTGCACTTGTCCTTTTGTAAATCCGCCGTATTGTCCTACTAAACCATCCCCTGAAGTGGATCTTATCCCTTTAAAGAGCATCCAGGGGCATCCACAACCCCCACCCTTAAACCGTGCTGCAGTTTGGTCGCTTTATTGCGGAAAAACTCTGTAATTTTATGAGTTTTCCAACGGGAGGCGAATTAAGATTTGCATAATGCCAGTGCAACCCCTTCTGCCGACAGTCCACCCACCCTCGGACCTAAGTGTCGACGAATGCAAATGCCCTGGACTGCTAAGCCACCCCACTGTTCTACTACAGTTTGTCTGTTAGTACTATACTCCTATTTACTAGCCTTACCCCAACCCTCTTTTCTTCTTTTTTTTTACTACCTCGCGTGTTTCCCCGGGAAATGCAACTACCCTCTGCTGTCAACGTGCTGGAATCGAAATCGCGGATAAAGGTGCACCTGCTGCTAACCAACAAAATACAATCGAACCAAGTACAGTTAGTTATCCATTGTATAAAAATTACATTATCCTCAGCAAGGCTTGAAGATGTCGACAAAATCTGGGAAACGAGGTAAAATCGCTAAATATTAGACACACTTAAAGTCTCTAGTCGATGTAAAATTCTTGAGAAACTTTTGCCAAAGCCATCAGCCCTTGGCTATGTATGGGATACTGTTAAAAGTTAAATAGGATTTTCCAGAATGAAACAGTCCGGTTAATATGTATAGGTAAGAGTAGTTTTACGAGAATAACCCGGGTTAGGCAGTCTACTAGATGTGGCTGTTAGCCTCTGGCGAATTCCGATCACGGTTGGCTTTGGGGGCTGGTTTATTTTCCGCGTAAAATCACAAAAATCCGACAAACCCCCGGACGGGGTGGTTTGAGGGTTGAAAGCAGGACCAAGAGAGACTCGAGAGGGAGTAAAGGCCGAAGGCAAGGACTGGGGTTGAGTGTCGCGTGAGCTGGCATATACAAAGGCTTCTTTACTAACTTCCACCAGGTCGAAGTCGACCTCGGCTTCGCTTTCCACTGGGGGGGAGGGGGGGTTACAGATGAGTATCGGGCGACGTACATTGCACCCCTTATGGAATTCCAATGAGACCCTGTAGTCTTGGTTGGTTCACATTCGCGAAATAGAACCTACAATAAATTCCAATTTTATTGAAATATACAGGACTCAACCAAGCAGACTTTTATACACAGCAGCACTCATCTCCTATACCTCCATCCTTCTCTACCTATATGTACGTACCAATTGACCCACCCCGAAACCCATTCTCTATCAACTCATAGACAGAGGGATGCTTGGTGTTCGAATAATTCGCAACGAGCGATCCGCTATACGATATAGCCACACATAAACGGTTTTATTATTGACTTTTATATATATGATACTCACCGTTATATATTGGTAATGTTGGTAGCCATTCGAAATGGATCTAAAGCATACCAAGTACTGATGGAGTCCGCCATTCTAGTGGTCCGCTGAACTAAACCAGAAACAATGGACAATATTCGATATAACGCTTTCCAATGAGATATCGTCCTCGCGTTTTTCTACATAAATGGATACTCCAACTCTTTATGGTTCCTTACGAGTGTTACTAACGGATATATTTACGACAATATATTTATGTACCTCTTCTTCTCCATGGGTTGGATTGGTTTCTTCTTTCCAAGGAAACAAAAGAAGAGCCATGTTTCAGACGGCTGAAGAACGGATTTCGCTGACTTCTCCAGGAGTACGAAGTACCTCTGGACGAGGTGAGATGATACCCCTTAGGAGTAGAGGTTAAAGTGCGCTGCAAAAGAGGATGAGAAAAGCTTCGTTCGGACCTGCGAAGAGTCTCTCTCCTTTTCTAGACAAATGGCGCGCTTTATCACTCTGACCCCTCAATCCCATCGTATCTTCTCACCAACCCTCAGTGAGTAAAGTCCTGTGCGTCTGCGCAAAGGCCTTCTTTCCATTTTCGGTTATACCACTAGCTCGTTTGTATGAGATATCGCCACTTGTAAAATTACCCCGAAAAGCGTGTCCCGCATATTTCACCATTAAGGCCCAGAGACCTCCGTTACATTTCTTGCTACTATACCGGTATATACACGTATACCTCATACTGGCTTAAATAGATGGATAGATAGAAAGGGACTCGTGTAAAGCGTTAGTTCGGTAACTTCGCTGAGGTTCCGGTAAATTCTAACAGATGGCGCTGTTCTACAAGTATCTCGATACCGATTAATTCTCGAGTCAATTGGACGAAAGTTTAATTGACACTCGTTAGAAGCGAATTCTGGCCGGGTGATGTAGTATAACGTACAGCAGGAAAACCTACCCCTGGGAATGTGGTGGGTGGTTATGCCCATTTCCGTCTGAGGGTTATGGCGGCTTTCGACGAGATGGTCCGCACTTTGTTTTATGGGAATCGTAAATCGCGAAACGGGGCCCAGGACGTAGTTTGAGCTTGCGCCAACTTTCCAGTCTATGCATACATTATAATCTTTTTCTATGGGTTCGCGCCTCGGCTGGGACATGGGTGGGCAAGGGTTGCCGGGTGTAAGGGGATTGTTGGAAAGTCGAAGTATATGATTGGTGGCCCGGAGGGATGTTCGAGGTACAGGAGGAGACGGAGGAGAAAAAATATAAAAATTCATCCTACTCTCGACATTTGGACAAAGTATCTCCATTTCAACATTCGTACGGAGTACGTATTCTGTATTATTATTACGTTCCCTTTACAGCTCCTTGCTGGAATTGAAAATAAAAAAAAAGAATAATCATCAGCACCTCCATGTAAATTATTCTTTTTTACCCTCGGGTTGTCGCGCTATGTATGACTGATCGGTAGACATTTTTCATGTCCCTTCACAAAATGTTTATTGGAAGAAAAAATGTTATTTTATACATCAAATAATACATAATAAAATGGCTCAAGCGCAATATACGTAGTTTGTAAAGTGGATTTGTAAAATGATAATGTTAAAGAGTGAAAAAAATGGATAGTTATTATATTTTTCCTTTATATTGTACACGATAATAGGTTTAGATATCCAGAGGATATAAAAATAGCGACTAATGATTTTCAAATTTTAATCAAAAGGAATGTCTGAAGTATCATAAAAATAATTTTCAAGTCAGTCTCCCATATCATTCTTATAAACGAATTCATATTCCATTCCATGCAGATCCAAAGATTCTTCAACGAATTCAGCCCTCTATTTCTTAGTCCCCTTCTTCTTCTTACCCTTTCCGGACTTTTTACCCTCGCGAGTGGCTATCTGAATGATGGGGGGTGGTGGCCCCGGGTCAGGCTTCGGGATATAATTTCGTGGAGCCTTAAACTCGATCTCCAGACTGTTTTTTAGCTCGTCTGTGTTCATTATTTGCTTGGTTGCCTTCAGCAGGAACATTTCCTCATCCGGTTTCTTTGCCGGCGGAACTTTGTTCGGTATGACGTTCACCTTGGCGCAACCGATCTTGCACTTTTTACCTTGAAAACACGAAGATACTCGCGATATTGGAAGATTCCCAGAGTACGAGAAATGGGTCAGCGAAGCTTAGTGAATTTCCTGGATATGCCGACAAGAAACGTGGTAAGGTTACGGGACACAGCACAGTGAAGGGAGGTCTTGATTTATGGTGTTATCGATAATTCTTTATGGGTACGTTTCTCTAAGGTTTTTTAGCCCCAACCTTTAAGCGCTAAGAGATATCCATATTAAAGACCAGCCATTCATTTTCGTGACTTTTTTTTCCCCAGGAAATACAATTTTTATTGTTAATATACAAGAAATTACGTAATGGATTATTTACGCTGTTTCCTTTCTCGAGAAATTAAAGAAGATATGATACAGTTCTCTTTGACCGACAATAATAATAATAATGTGACATTGATATCATGTTTTTTTTTCTTATTTATTACTTACCATAGGCATCGGTACACGATACATCGAATTTTGGATTGCGTTCCAAAACTTCCCCTTCAATTCCTTCGATCTGTCTGAGATCCTTAGGCACTCTGATAGAAAGGACATTGTTCTGAATCTCATGGGACACCTCGTCATACGGATAGATAAACTTCTGGGGTGGACAAGCAGGAAAACAACACTCGGCACAGCCACACTGTCGAGCCATGGGAGATAAAATAACAGAGGGGCTATAACGTGAAATAATACGCGACGAAAAACAAGGATTTTTCGTAAAAATCTTGCGTCAAAACAGCGAGCGGTGAGTATCCAAAAGCGAGTCAGTTATTATCAGTGATAATTCAGTGTATTAAAAATTTGTGGTTATTGCAATTTCCCTCCCCACTACACAATTCAATTTTTTTGTTTCCTTCTCCCATCATTATAAAACAGTTGAAATTCAAAGTTCGCGCAAAGCTGAACGAAGACAAAAGGGAAAGAGGGAAAAAAGCTCGTTGAATTGATATTCCCTGCCAGAATGGAGAGAGAGGAACGGGCGTATGAGGAGGACAAAGAAGAGAAGAAAAATACCGGTAAATCAGTAAAGCATACGTAGCGTCAGGAACTTGACGAATAGGAATGAAAAGTATAATGGAGAAACAAAGGACAAACCGCAAATTGACAAACGAATCAAGTGGCGCAGTAGCAGCGTTTCTGACTAGAGGGCGGCTGAAAAATTCCATCAATCTCATTTCGGTCCTCGACATTTCGACGTGTTCCATCATGCAGATATGCCTCTTGCATCCAGAAAGTTATGTTAATATTATGCGCAGCTTTCATAACGCCCGGGCGAGCGTGTTTTACTTTCATGAAGTTCTTCGTGCTCGGCTTAATACTTTCGCGAGAAAGACGACGAGCGGCGGGAGAAGAAGAAGCAGGGCGTTGGTGGTAGAAAAGAAGGAAGAGAGTTGGAAGAGAATTAAAAAAGAATAGTGGACACAGGAAAAGTGGTAGATGTTAGTCGAATGACGTAGCGAAGGGGTGGTAGGTGGGTGAAAACAGAAAACGTGCGAAAGAAGGGGGAAAATGTGACAAGAGAGAGGGGAGAGGTGTACAGAATGAAAAAAAAGAGTAAAATCAGAAAACTGTTATGGAAAACTGCTTTCGTATTAGGGCAAATATTTACTGAACGACCCGGCGTTAACCGTAGTTCGAAGAAAGAAAAACGTAACGACGGATCCCAGTCGCCATAACGTAATACGTGAATGTTTTAACGTTGACGATAATAAAGTTTAAGAGCCGGTATGAATTTCGCTTAGCCGTCTGTATTCTACACGACTGGCTATTATTTCCCGCGCTGTTTATTTAGAGCTACCGGGATATTAAAGGGGAAGGCATTTTATGTCCCTCTTGGCCATTGCGATTACGGGCAATATCGTCACCGTGGTAAATGAACGACTCGTTATCATTATTTTTTTTTTTTCATTCGACGGTGATGAATCTACAGAAATTTTGATTGATTATTACTTTAATTTAATGGAAATCCAGGAGAATTTCAGGACTTTGTAGCTGATTTGATACAGATATAAATTGTAATAATGAATCACGATGGTGAATGTATTCATTAGCGAATGGTACCGCCCGAAGGTGATCTATATATATAAATATTTTTTTAATTCTCTTTAATACTAAGCTTATGATGCTATTATCTTGTTATTGTGAGAGTCCCTATTTATAATTCAAGCCTACCATTACGCTCTCTTCTCTTTACACCATATTACACTGTACCGATAAGAATTAGTCCCTCTTACTCCGTAATTAGAGGGACCTTCGCCACCGTCCGCGCAATTTCACGTCTCATCACGGTTACACATAACGTTCTATAGAATTTCTGTACCCCTAGAAAGATTATAGTCGTTCACGATACTATTACCGGAATTTCATACAGAACACATTCAATAAACAATACGTGTTTGATTTCCGTCAAGTATATAAATAGGTATCTTTTCTCTGAATCTTCGAAAAATACCAGCGATCTCATTCCTGGCGATTCTTCCCGGTAGATTGAGACAGAGTGAACGTTATTGCTATAGAGCCAGAAGAAGATAGGGATACGCGAAAGCGAAAGAGAGAGCAAAACTCTTGTCGCTAAAATTCTAATGGCTCTCTGGTGATGACTCCAGTGCGGTTTGTAAAAGCTCGAGAAAAGCTCGAGAAAAGCCTGGAAAGGCGAGGCGAGGCTCGTGGACGCAACGAAGGCCAAGTAAATTGAATCGATCCTCTGGGGAAATGTTACAAACATTTCTGCCTGTGGAAAGTAATGCTGAGAAATCGGCTCGAGGATTGCTAGCAGGAAAATGGCAGAAGTGGTATTCCCTCCTTTTACTTTACCTTCACTCTCTCTTCCTCTCTCTCTCTCTCTCTTTCTTTTTCTTCTCTCTTCCCATAGAATTACGACTTCGGGTCGATGAATTTCAGTCGGTAACGCCGCTACGTTTTGCAGCTTCTCTTGGGCGAATTACGATCTTACTACGGTACCTACCTTCTGAAATTGCAGCTGCGGATTGCAGTTAGGGCTTAAACTTAGTTTCTAATGTACGGTTGTCTTAAAGGGTTTCTGTCTAGACTCAAGTATTCAATAAGGAGCTTCTCGGTCGATCCTTATTCTTTATTCGTCTGTCTCCTTACTTTTACTCTCTCTCTCTCTCTTTTCATATTTTCTTCATCTTGGTTATATAGCCATGCGTTTTCCTCCCCTTTTGTTACTTTTCACTTCCTTGAAATTCTTTTTCTCATTTCCTTCCTTTAACCACTACCATATATCTACTAGTAGGTACATAAGGCACGTGCTTGACATAGGAAAAACGTTCTTTTGCGTATATTGCAATTGTACAGTAGAAGGTTATTACATAATATCAACACTGGAGAACAATAGGTATAGCTGTAGAAAGGCATACAAGTTTTTTTAAATGTATATGTATATAATAACGTGTATATAGATATATATATATATTTGTATATGTAAATTGAGAATGAAAACAGCATATGTATGTAATAGGTACATTATATAAGGCGTGGAAAAGTTGGATGGAATCGAGATTGGAACACGATAAAGAATTGAACGTTTAGATACCCCAGAGGGTCATGCGATTATTAAATAGATTGTTATTAAATATCGGTTTTGCAAAACCGAGTATTCATACTTTTCCAATAAACGTGACTAGGCATATATATATACTGCAGGTTGGGGGAAAAACTCGACAAACATTCGCGCAACGAGTTTGAACTTTGCCGCTGAAACATAGGAAATTTTAGAGCATTGAGAGTTTCGATTTAGTGCACAGAGAAACAAAGAGGAAGCACGTTAAATTTAAATTTTGTGAAAGAAAAGAAAAATTTTATACGCAATTTAATATGACGAAAGTGCCGACGAGAAAAGTAACCAGTTGACCTAACGACCTAGTCATTAATTCCGCGGAATACACCCCCGACTCGACTAGTTCCCTTCCTTTTTTTTTATTATGCGCTCCTCACTCCCCACTCTATACCCCAACCTTCCACGGGACTAACCCTCTATATTTTCACAGCACAGAATATTTTTCGCTGCGGCCCGATTTTAACCGCGCCGAAACTCGCGGTCGAATGCAGATCAATGAGTTGAAGCGAACGAATCAGGAAATACCGGAATAACAGCGCCCCTTTCCTTCCCTCCCAGCTGCGCCCCTTACCCACGAAATCCCCCTTTCGCCATCCTAGTCTCGTTAACCTCAGTGAAACTCTGACTTTCCGGCTTACGTTCCGCCATAGTAATCAGGTTTGTTTAAAATCCAAACGAAAGTGGGTGAACCAGAAAAAATTCGGTTCTGTTAAACGGTTCAAAAAAATGCCAACTGACTGGAAAAGGCAGAATTTTTTTGCGTTAGTACTTATTGAATAAAATAGGATTTTTTTTGCATTTTGCAATACACATCCCAGGAAACACGAAGAAATAGTTACATATCGGCAATGCTAAAATATCTTTATCAAGGATGTAATAGATCATAAATTAGTGATTTACGTAACTATTACATACCTGAGTATAAAATTTTTAATTACATAACCGATACGCAATCGTCACTCTGTGTTTGCTGGAGTGCGTGATAGCGCTCATATGTTTTAATGAGGCAAAAAAGGCTTTCTCGGTTTTATCAGTAATGGCTGTCGTAAGAGGATTGTTAATCTCTTAAACATCTCATAAATCCGTATAATGAGGGAATTAGAATCACTACAGAGAGATTGTGCCTAAAATAGGGAAATATGGGGTAGGATGGGCCCGATGGAACAAGAGGGGGTACCCAAAAAATTAGTAGCAGATGGGGCAGTCATGATCAGTTTTTGGAATTGCTCAAACGGCATGTATCCTTAAGGGACTTGTCTTTCCTCACTTTCCTCTATATATAGAGGAGATTAAATAACAGATACATGAGAATACGGTTTCAGGGAGTAAGGTTAAGAGTCAATGAATAATTGTGCGCATGCGTGAGATTTTCCCGGTGAGGCTCACATTTTAGGAATTATGTTAGCATTATTAATTGAATTAATGAATGCATAGTCGAGCAAAAGGACTAGGAATGATGAATATAATGGAGCTTTAAGCTCCTTGAAACATAAAAAAGTAAAAGATAAAGCGCCATCTGCCAAGTTGTCAAAGAACGAAAGCATTCACTAGTACGAGCCCATTTGATTCTTATGGTAAAACCATGTTCTAGTGCTGCGTTTTGGCTGAATAATTGGGTATATTATATACAAAGTTATTAACGAGTATTCCGCCACGTGAAGGTGGTTTTTCCATGGAAATCAAATGAACGGGCTAACTTCATTTGGTGCAATATTCATGAATAACCCTATAAATGCTTCATTTTGCGTAATCCTTCTCATTTGTTTCCTCGTTTCGAATCTATTCTAGATGTTCTACTTGTTCAGTAAGGTTAACGAGACTCACTCTGCATCTTCCAAAAATAGGGAATCAAAGAATTCATAAACAGGATATCTAGGACCAAAGGATGAGGCTATTTCTTCATCGCTGTCGCTCTCGCTTGGTCTTCCTAATTCCTCCTCAACTATTTTGGCCACTCTTGTGTTCGGACATCTATGATAAGCCGGTCGTGCTACGAGGAAGATTACCAGTTTTAGACGCGTATAAATACGAAAGCTCTGGATCGGAAGACTGAAAGCTTCTTAAGGATACTCACCCAAGCTTTTGACACGTTCCTCATGGTCATCCGGCGTCTCCGCGCTTTCTTGATGACTGTAGAGTATTTTCGAGGCTGACCGATACGCGTCGCTAGTGTCGACACCATCCTCCACTTCGATGTCTTCTAATGTTTCAGCTGTACTGGACTGTCTGGAACTCCTTGACGATCTTCTTGGGAGCTCGTAACTCAGTAGTGGAATTGTGCCAATGAGAATTTCTGTTTTGACCTTGAGATTTTTGTGGAACCATCCCTGTACTTGTGCTTCGACCTAAATTAAAAGGATATGTGAATTAATTCGATTGAGTTTACTAGATTATGTTAAGTTACGGCATATAATGTAGTGTTATGATACGTTAGTGTAGGTTATTGTGCACTCACCTTTATCTTATAGGATACGTCGATTATACTACTGTGAGGCATTATAGATGGCGGTAATGGCGGAACGCGAAATTTACCAATTAATTCCTCACTCTGATCTTCCATTACGTTAAGTTTCATCTCCACTATAACCTCTTTGCGTGTTATCTGATCTTCAGCAGCGTGGTATGTGATGTCCTATTGTTTATATAAAAAATATATTTTTGACCCTAATAATACCGTTATAACCGATCGATAGCGTCATACGTCAAACCTACAAGTGTTCGATATACCTTTTCAAGAAAAATATGAATTTTCTCCACATCGACTTTCGACTGATTCTGCAATTTCACCCGAACCGGAATTGTCTGTCCAGGGACATAACCTCTAACGGGAAGTAGTACGGTCATGGTCAATGTTTCAGATGAACCAGAAAAAACTTTGCAATTTTCTTCGGACACGGATTCCTGCATGGGAGAAATACAGTGTGGAGAAACACGTCGATAAAGTAAAAGATGAATGGAGCAAAGAAAAAAATAGAAAAAGAGAAGGAAAAATAAAAAAGAATAAAAGGATCCAACGAATGCAGTAAATCGAAATGACTCACTCTTGCTAAGGGTATAGAATTGAGATCAAGAATTGGCGCCACGGTGAAAGGCACTTTGATCGCGTAGTCGAACTTCCACGGGCGGTCGACCACGACCTTAATCGAGTATCGAATCTTTCCGTAGAAGCTCTCGAAGCTACACGGTATGTTCGACGGGAGGTTCCAATTAAACGGGAAGACGTGGTTGCCCTCGGGGATTTCACTCTCGTCCTCTCCGTCTGCAATCACAGTTCTCAGGATTGAGGAGGGTAGTATAGTCTAGCTTGGTAGGTAGATAGGTAGATACGTATAGGCGGTGGCTGACTGGGGGCGGGGGGTGGCTAGGCAGTTCTCGAGGACTCGAAGTGGCGCTTCACCCTTAATACCATCATGGCCTTCCTGGTGCCAGTATGCAATCTACGGACGGATATAAATATATAGAGAAATTTGAACTCACTGCCGTAGATATAGGATCTTTCCCGTAAATAACTTTCCGTGGCCTTGCAGGTGTGTGCTCCACTACCCTCGTGTTTCCATCTTACATTGCCTTCACCCTTGTATCTGACTTCGATTCCTGAAAACGTGCGCGCAAATCCTTAATACTGGATGGGCTCAGGTTGCCGTATGATTTATTTAACTAAGGGGTTTTGAGGTTCAACTTGATTTTCATGGGATTTTACGATGTTCGAGGAATGGTAGGTGATGTATAATATAGTATACGTGTACCTCGAAGTTTCAGGGATGAATCCAGATCTAGGTAGACCTTGCCGGATATTGGTGAGCCGCCATGATAAATTTCATCGTCGAGGACCACTTCGAAACGCGAGACTCCCATCGCGAAAGTCTTTCCGTGGAAAACTGGCATGGAAAAGCGTGGCCAAAAGTGCTTTTCTGTCTACTATGCTATGGGGGGTTGATCTTGCGCGTGAGCGTTCGCCAATAACGGGCGTCTAGACTCCCAGCCGCCGACCTTGACTGTCTCGCCAGTGTGCCACGCCTAAAGAGGCCCATTTTCCGGCGTAGAAACTTGGAAAATAGTCCTTCGAATTGGTAAAAAAAATCACGTGTGTACAGTCATTCAAAAACAGTGTCTGGTAAATAGTATCTTTCATTAAAAAAATTCCGAAACAATTTTCAAAGATCTTTTGCGATTGTTTTGAAAGTCACTTCAGAGATGATTGCTTGGAGGGGGATGAAGATCATTCATCGGCCCTTAGCCACTGTTTAAACGCTGAAGTTAAATCGAAAATTCCCACGGGAGTGTAAACAACCTTTGGCCGGACAAAAAGACATATAGAAACTGTCAAGGCAAGCGTCCTCGTTGTGGTATGAGTTTTCTTGGATTTCCAGGAGCTTTATTTGTTCATGAAAGTAACGAGCGAAAAGGGAGTCGTTTGCAGATAAGTGCTCGATGGAAAGGGGTGGTAAGGAAGATTGGAAGTGGGTGAAGCTCAGAGAAGAGGTTTGCTTTGAGAAAATCGAGTAAAGAGGTTACCAGTTTCTGATAAGGGGTTTCCGGCGGACTTTAAAAGCTCAGTGGCTTTTGTAAATATTTATAATTTCGCATCTTTGATGAAGAGCGCACCTCAGAAACTGGCTTTCACGACGAACGAAAGTTTTACAGGTCTTCAGGATGGAATGGGGTTGAGATCAGAGGTGTCAAAGAGGAATACGAGGGGCAGTGTTGCCAGATGGTTGCATTTATCTCACATGTGGTTTTTTTTTGGGCATGCGCAGTGAAGGATCCCATCAGCGAGCCGCCATATTCGTATTACCGCACTCGCTTTTATCGATATCATAATTTAAGGCTTCGACTTTCTATAGAAGTTTTCACTACTATGTAATTGCAAATGATTGGAGCCGACCCTAAATGTGGAACTTTAACAATTAGATCGAATTTTGCAAACTTTATTAAGATACTCGTTATTGATTCCATTTTTTTCTTATTTTTCACATGACTGAAAATTAAAAATATACGTTCTGCTTCTGTATTTTAATGCAGAAAAGAGAGAAGCGTTTAGAGTATCACCTCAAGAATAGGAAACATTTCTTTATCATTAAAATCCTTCGATTCTAGTACTTTTCTTCAATATTCATTAACTTCCAAACTGATTAAATGCTTCGTTTGCTCTGTAAAGCAATACACAGGTAATTAGTAAAAGATAGTCAAACAGGTTTGTCAATAATAAATTAACAATTTATTTTTGAATAAAGATTTATTTATTTAATATTCACTCTGTAGAAAAACTTTCTGTGCATCTAAAGAATTCCGACAAACATAATGTTACATGTAACGTGTATGTTAATTGTAATTTCAAACATTATGTTTGCTATAATTGTATACACAAATGTCTAATAGCGAAAATGAATTTAGTAATGTTGTGCTATTTTAAACTTATAACGTGAAAGAGTTCTCTAAATGTGATTCCGTGGGTCGACCATACGTATTCAAACGGAGAACAGAAAATCCCACGCGAAGGATTTTCTGGAGTACTTTATACGCATGCGCGTCAAGGTGTGGGATACAGTTACCCCCACTATCGGGCAACACTGATGAGGGGTGAGTACTACCTACCTACCTAGTGGAGTGACTAGGGGAGGTCAGCACGTGACAAATGAGGCTGTTTGTCTGACGTGAGCCTCCTACGGAGAGGAGGGGGGATAACGAGACCCCTCAAGTCCTCACTCACCCCTACTTACTTACACTTTTCTAGTCAACCCCCTCTTATTTTCTAGGCCTCTTCTGATCTCAAACGCACTTCCGGGACTCAAACAATTCTGCGAACGTTCTTTCTTCGTCTTTCTCTCTCTCTCTCTCTCTCTTAACCCTTTTATCCTCTTGCTCGTAGAGCGAACGCCGGAAATGGGGTGACTCGAGGTGCAGACCGGGTCCCATCGAAAAATCTTGAGTGCCTCGTTACTTTTAATTGATATTATAATTGGACCGCATAAGTAGCGCTGGCTGTGCCCGCCAATAAACTCACAGTAGTGCACAATTAAAGAGTCTACTGTGGAGCTTAGGGCCTCGTGGACGACAATCGTTAATTAGCATTAATCCCTTTCAGCGTGACGCTTCTTTAATTACCGACCTCGTGGGTGTCGATAATTTTCGACCGTAAAGCAGCAGTCGAGTCACGCTATGAATCGTGGACAAAAATTTATTTCTCATTTAGAAAAAGTCACGCGATGGTTTGTTAGCGTAAAAATGGTCTTCAATTTTTCGCTGGTGCTTATTTGTATTTTAAAAGAATGATAAATCAATTTGGTCGCACGTGACGCGGTTAGTACATTTACGGTTCGTTCCGTATTGTACCTGGAATTTAGACGGTGTAATTGGAAAGAGGGTGTAACGTGTTTCAGCGAGCAAAGTGTCCCGGAAGAGAAAAGGGTCGGCTTCCCGGCTCGTTCGGTTTCGGAAAAGGGGTTGATAATCGGCCGTATCGTTTCATGGGAATTGGGTCTGCCGGTGGGTCAGGTTAAGGCAGGGGTACGCTCGTCGATCATCCGGCAGACGTGCGGGTCCGGTAATCGTCGGCAAATTGAATGCGCGACTCGCGACAACCCCTTTAAATTTGAATTTTTTTATCAGTACCCGCTAACCCCCGACGAATTTTAATATACGAAGGCGGATGCCCCGCGGTAGCGGTGCCAGGGGAGAGAAATGCCAGCGGCCGAGTGGAGGCGCGCGATAATCCTCGAATAAATTCACCAGCTACCATCCAGCCACCTTCAGTAACCGCCCTCGAACACACCATCTCACCGCCCCCCTCCCCTCCTCCACACAGCCAGCACACCTCCCACCAAGTCACCTCGTCTGTGCTACCGTTCTCTCACATACAGAAAACCACCCCAACAAGCGTCGCACGATCTTCCTGACGGCAAGATAATTTATAGGGCTGCTCCGGCTTTCGAATAACCCCTTACTACCCCTACACGATGCCTGCCCGCCTTCCTAAGAAATTCGTCAAATTCATCCCTTTTCGCTTGTAAAATCACATCTCGCGCTACACCCTACCCTGGTACACATATATGTAGGATATAGCTTACTATGCCTATGGCATCACCTCTCGGAAGTACCAAAAGCATCCTAAAACAGTGACTCCATGGAAAATCATCAGCTTTATCAGAGGACAAAGTCATTCCGTAGAATCTCAGGGTGAAGTCTCGATAGACAAGTAAGTCGTTTCAGGCTGAGTAGTTCCTAGGTGGAATCTAGCGAGGCGATATCCGAGGCGACGGACTGCAAGTAAGGATGAGAAAGGGCCTTGCTGATAAAAAAGGGGATAAGGCGGAAGGTCCTGGTGTAACAGTGGAATTTCGTCCAGGAGAAGTCCAGGGGGTTTGTAAGGTAAGTAAGTTATAGTAGGACCTCAGCTCCGAGAAAGCGGAAACTTCCCAGCCTAACCGGGCTTGATTGCTTTTTTGTCCTTGCAGCGTTTCCCGTTTCATGCTTCTGGTTTCTACCGTGTTTCTGATCCAGAGTCTTTTGGTGCAGGATTTCAGTAAGAGTTCCCTGAATTCCTTGAAACGGGACACGAGTGTACCTCATATATATAGGTATACACGCCGTATGGATGCTGTTTCCTATAGTTAATTATTGCTCACGTATACGGTTAGCAGTATAATCAGTCTATGATTATTACATACATGATTGGATAATTAATAATAAACACAGCACTATCCGCCTCTATACATATTTCGTAATGGCTATTTCAGCCTGTTCGTTAATTACGCAACTGGCTTCACACAACTTTTTATACGGGTATACCTCTCGCGGCTCCCTTTCATTAGTATTCTCATACGTTTCGGGATTTACGAGCTGGGGAATAAATCCCCAATGGTAAATTGGATCGTAATCTCTCTGGCCGCACGATAAAACGCCGGGAATCGATTGCCAAACGAATACGAGGCCCGTCCGATACATCCCGAAGCCTCCTGCTTTCTGCCTCCTGATGCATAGAAAACCGCCCACACCCTAACCTAACCGCAAACCCATGTAGAATCCTGATCAATTGGTGTAGCAAACTAATTCTTAAAATTCACACATCAATTACATCTGAAAATGCTTTTTCGCATTGAGAATACCTAGAAGTACGTACGAGTGTGTTCTGTGTCCTCATTGTATGGACTGAGTGTATACAATGCATCACGTGACCGAAGGGGATGAAAGAAAAAAAGATATTGTCTATTCTCCAACTAATTCCCTTTATCCATTGTTAGGAAAGCTTGGAAACCCATAAGAACTTCTTATATCTATCCGAGACTTTGACTGTTACTCCCCCCTCCCCCTCCTTCCACCAACCTTCTCTCCTCCGCGAGTTTTACTTCCCTCCTCAAAAGGGGAAAAGAAAAAAAAAGAAAAAAAACGTACCCCAAGCATCGGCAGATCACGTCTTTTCTGTTCTAGGGAGGTCGTTTTTCACGCGGCCTGTCAAACCTCGCTCATCCGCTCACAACGGCTGCAATTACTTTGGCAAAAAGAAAAATTAGGTCGGTGCCCATATAGAAGGGTAGGGGGTTGAAGGGTTCGGGAGGAGGGAAGAAAAGTAACGTAACCTATTCACTAACGGAATGTCAAAGAGGTCGTTACGTTATGCTACCGTCAATTCATAGATGGTAAATTCGTAATATCCCCGAGAGAAAAAAAGAGGGAGATACCATGCAAGAGTAAAAGGGAGAATTTCGGAAACAAGCGTAAAATTCCAATAATCCTTTTCATAAATTTCATTCATCGGTCTATTCGCTGTACGAGAATACCCGAGCAATCACGACAATAGCAATTGTGTCCTGCGGCACATACACCATACGCGATACGTATTCATAGGCCCATATAAAAATATACAACACAGTTTCCTCTCTATATCATAATAGAATACGTAAACCCTGTACTGTGATACAATGCGCGAATGGATTTAATTCAAAAGGAAAGTGATCAAGGATCGAGGATATGGTTGGGGGGTTATGTATACTAAATATGGCGGATAGACGAGAATGCAAAAGCTTTCTACGCTCTCGAGACAAATGGGCAGATTTATCTGGTCGGTTTCGCCCTTTTCGATATTCTTGCCGCATCCAGTGGCTATTCTCGCGAGATTTGTGAAGCTCAATGCTCCTTTGTCGATGAACGAAAAGAGAGGAAGAGAGAGAGAGTGAGTGGGAAGTATCGCGAATGGTGGTGATGGCGAGAGGGGAGGAGATGCAGGATGAAAGACATAAAAAAAGGGGAACAGCCGATACGGCGATCGATCAATATAGGTTCGCAGGGAACGTGTCCAAATTCCTGAAGGTTTTGTATCCTCCTCTATACCCTCTGGACCGTTTCTGGACCCTCTTTGCAAAATGGTTATTCTTACAGAGGGAATAAGGAATGCTTTGCTTCTCCTGCATAAAGGACAATCAATCACTTGAAATCTATCATATTTGGTAAATGCTGTTACCGAAACTGCATGTACTCCACTGTATATTTTAGCCCACCCGATCCCCGAGTATTCTCCTGGCGGTACGAGTCGAGGATTACGCGGATATAACGGGAAATAATTGCGTTGGGAATTATTTAATGAATCGAGCGATTCTGCATCGAGAGTGGTTTTGTATTATGGGAATCAGAGGAAAATACAGGGGTCGAGGCTATAGATTGTACTGAAGGAATTGAAAATGTAGAATGGAACGAGCAAATCTCGGCGAATTCTAAAAGCCCAACCTCAATCGACTTCATCCTCTTTAGCCATTCGGTTTAACCTTTCAAATTATTTAAACGATCCCTCAGGCCGTCGTAACGCTGCGGTTCGTTACCGGCAGTGCATTACAGAAATTGCGAGGTCATTTGCCGCGAGCGAATTTTTCATCCTTTTCCTCGTTTCGTTAGGAGGCATTCCACCCATCCAGCATCCACAAGCGACATCGGGATCTCTCTTTTCAACCCTTGAAACGAAATGCGCGACAGTGTAAAACTAGAGTTCAAGGGTGGATGTAGGTGTAATATATTCTTGATGATCATAGGCCAACCATAAGAGGGGTGCATGTCAATATTCTTTCTATAATACAATACAAAGATCTATAGTGTAATATAATGGGAAAGGTTATATGAGGGTTGAATAATTCCTAAGAGAGTCTCAATGACACTTTCGTTTTAATGGAGGCCTTTGATGATCCGTAGATATACTGGAGATTTGAGGGTCTCGTGTAAGGGATGAGAAAGGTTCTAGGAAGCTGGGAGAATAATAGGTTGACAGTAGCCGGAGTGGACGAAGTAGTGTCTATAGTGGTGGCTATGAGAAAAGGGGGATGCTTTGAAGTAAAGGCTATAGGATATATAAGGGGAGGGGGAGGGTGCGCTTCGGGTGGCTTTTAGGTGGTAGGCGGTGTGGCTTCTAGATGCTATGTGTGATCGAGAGGGTTGAAGGAAGATAGATAGAACGGCGGAGACGTTTGGGGGAGAGAACGAGGATGTTTTCTCATGCTATAGCTTGGAGACCCTACTACCCTCTTAAGCCGTCCACAGTCCGAGATAAATCCCTGGACGTGATGCTCTTACTAACTAACGGGATTGCTCGAAATGGCATAGAGTTTCCCATGGCTCCGGTGAACTCCATTGCTCGCTGGAGTCAAGTTGAGTTTAGGAAAGTCGAGTAAGTGTTAGTAACTGGCCATCGCGATTGCAGCTTCCAGTTTTCCGGTTTAACACACGGATCCAATGGAGTGCGAGATAAATTTGTGGATCTCTTTTTACCACCTTGTAAATAAACGAATACTGACAGTCGATTCTTCATTTTTAAGGGTCGATGATAGCCGACGTTATCCGAGGTATCCCGAAGACGCTCAACGGTTCGGGATTTATGATTATTATTAGTGTAGTTTAGTGGTCCTTGTTGGGCGGCCCTGTTACATAATGGAAATTGAGGGTTTTGTCTTAATTAGACAATGCCAACTGGGTTATGAACGTTGCCATTACTATTCACTGTATACAAAATTCAATTAATGCTCATGCAAATGCTCGTCCCGAGCCGCAGATTTTAATGGAGTTCAGCGGCGAGTTCAGGCCTTGATGATTTAGCGAATTCACGAAATCTCTTAAAATAGCCGAGATGTATATATAATAATGCCATGATTGTATAATGTGTATGTATATTCAAGTATTTAATTTTTCCAGGGATTTCAGTGCCAATTACACTTTTTGTTTTCTTCACGTTGGCCTTAATATGGCGCGGAGACACGCGAGTGGGCATAAAATTTTAATATGTAACGTCGCCCCGTGCAATATTCGAATTTAATAACGGCTTTTTAAAGGTTTTGAATAATATGAGCGACGGAGGTACGGCGAGCGAGTACGACGACATTAAAGCAAAAGGACAAGGGGCGAAGAGAGATGGTGGAAAAAAAGTGATGAAAAAAAGAATGGAGGAACGAGAAAAGAGCACCCACCGCGTAAGGGAGGAAAAGCTGTGTGCAGCTGGTAGCTTTTAATTTCAGCGTGCTCTAGGAGCTCTCCCCTCACCCCCGTCTCTTTTTCTATTTTATTTTAGCATCACCCAGGGAAAAATTATACGCCTTCCCTTCGACCTTACCCCCGCGGGTACTCATCCCACACCTTAATCACCCTTTCTCTTTTCAAGGGAAAAAGAAACACATTTTAAGAGCCTCCCCTATGTATGCTGTTTATGGATTATGGATAACGGCGGTACCGATACGCCCTTACACTAATTTTTAAAATGTGTATTAGGGGTAGCTGAAAAAAACTAATTAGTCTTCAATTAAGATGAGATATATATATAGAGTCATATATGTATATTTACATAATGTTATTCAGACAAACGCACCAGCTGAAGTTGGTCTGTCATAAATAATAAATATATATATATATAAACTTGTCCTGGGGCAGTTTCTGGGACTTCGCCGATTATGGGGCATTCACAACGGCAAACTGAAATGTTATTTAAAAAAAAAACTAAACCTTGGATTATCACAGCATTGGAATTCTAACCTAAACTAACCTAACGTAACAATTTCTAAACCCATCAAAGCTCCGGGTGTCTAGTATTGAAAAATTTTGGAAAATTCGGTATGGTCACCGCTTTATTGTCCTGAAAACTGCCCCTGGACATAGAAATCTTTCAGGACAGTCCTGAAAATTGCCAAGTGTCCTCAAAGCTGCCACTGCATATGCAAAAATGTCCTAAAAACGGGCCCCAGGACATATTTATACGTATATACGTACCGAAAGAACGCTGTTCGGTACCGTAAAGAATTATAATTTATACTGAAGTTTATGTAATGCAAACAAATAAATATCACTTCTGTATTGTTTTATTTTCGTTCTTGAATCATTCAAACCTCCGCTGTCCCAGCTTTCATGACTTTTTGAACAGCCCGCGCGCTCTCACAGCGTTAATAAAGCGTTACTGGGTAAATGAAAGCGTACATTATATACCAGTCTCTGTGGTGGTTATGGGCAAATAAACTAGCGGATCTGGCGATTGATCGTACAAATACTTTATCACTTCTGCGAAAATATTCCTCTGAAATACACGACCAGGCGCGGTGACTGGTACGCACAAATGACAATGGTCGGAGGGAGAGAGAGATATATAAAGAGAAAAGAGAGAGAGAGAGAGAGAGAGAGAGAGAGAGAGAGAGAGAGAGAGAGAGAGAGCGAGCGAGAGAGAGAGAGAGAGAGAGAGAGAGAGCGCGAGAGAGAGAGAGAGCGAGAGAGAGAGAGAGAGAGAGAGAGAGAGAGAGAGAGATAGTTCTATGACGCTAGGGACAATCCCGATGCAATGATGGTGATGTTGGCAGGAAGGCCGTCAAAAATTTTTTTTCTAGTTATTGAAATTTTTCCACGGTCCCACGAGCAGCAATGCGAATAAATTTTGCAGCGAAATAAGCAATAGCATATCGAATGCCAAAACGTTATCATTGGTATACGGCGGGATATTGAATTGCGTCATACTACATATATATTGTACCGTACGCAAAAGGCTTTGAAGTTATTTCGTAATTGTTGCGTCAGACAGAATTTCATTGAAAATGATTGTATCAATTCTCGTACACGTCGCTTCTTCTTTTTACAATTTTTTCGTTCTCTACGAACGTGCGTTTTTTTTCATGTATTTTTTTGGCGAATTCCTCCACGTTTTACTGTTGGTCGGGACAAGGTTAAGGGAGGTGAATTTTGGTTGAAGTGGTTGGCGAATGCTACGTAAGAAGAAGTTCGAATTCTCGCGGGAGATTTAGAGACGGGGTAGGTGGGATGGAGAAAAAAAGATAATTGTATTTTATGAATTCGAGATAAGCCGAAAACTGCTCGACTCGCGGCTAGAGAACGGGCACCGCATAACATCAACATAATTTTCGTGAGCCCGTGAGGTCACATTTCCATAATGGGATGCATCGAAAGCCACCACCCGTACGTTCCATTTCAAACACTCCCAAGATCTCGCCCTTATACAGCGACTTGCCTTCGCTCTAAGAGGTGGGTGTAGGTACGATTTCAGCCACCGGAGGCAAATATTCTCGATCACCTTGAACGAAGGGTAGGGAGAAGACGGAAGGAAGGGAATGGCAAAGAAACGAGTACAAGCATATAGTCCAACGTGACGAGGGAAAAATGGCCGCCATGGAATATTTCAGTAGTCCGAAGGTATACACAGGATGGCGCTTGCCAGTAACATTAAGGATATGAATTTCTTGAAAACAAGGGTTGTATAGATATATATGTATTGCGCCAGGGATACAGGTGGCTACCAGAGGATGTTGTGTAAGGGTGTAGAAAACGAAGGGGTGGCTCCGTTGGGACAGGTGGCGTAGCAGCGGGGAAAGGGGCGAGGAATCAAGGAGGCCCCAGAGAGCGTAGAAAAAGAAAGGGCTGCCAGCTCTAAGGGTGGAAGGGTGGTTGTGAAGCTGGAGAAGACGAGTGCGAAACGTCGCGTTCATTTGGCATTCGAAATTCAGAAAAGGGGATGACGCTGGCTCGACACTACTCGAATCTTCTCGGGGTGGCTTTGGGGGGGCTAAATAAACTGACTGAGAGGAAACGGGGGCACACCAGGATGTGGAAGTTCAGGCGGAAATAAGAGACGCAATAGGGATGGCTTGGCGTTCGCCAAGGTTCAACCCTGGATATCCAGGTCCCAGGACGACAGATAGACTCCGCATGAAAGAAAACTCAAGTAATTACGTCGGACCGTGGCGAAAACTTTAATCTCAACCCCTTGAGCGTTCCGGAGCACCAACCCTACTACATCCGAGGAAAAATCACCCGTCTTTGCCCTCTGTAACCCTAGACAACCACCGAGGAACTCTCTTGCCTCTTTCAACCTTCTTGTACCTCCCCCCCCCCCCCACTCTCCTCCCACCCGCCTCCTAGACGTTACCAGAAATTCTCGTGTTCCCCGTTAGACCCTCGTTAAGCGTCGTCCCTCTGCGAAAAAGTAGAAAATCGACACCTGTCATCGTTCCTTTTTGCGAGATTTAATCTCCTTTTTTGTTATTTATTTAATACTTACGTTACACGTATAACCCTTAGAATTTTTCTTTCTTTCTCTCTCTCTTTCTCTCTTTCTCTAAAGTTCCTAATGGAATTTTCTTTTGACTTCCAAAGAGCTTTTCCGATCTCGCAATCCTTTTTGCATTTTAGTACAAGAGTCATAATGCAAGCATACTTTAGTAAGGCGAATAGAGGAATCTGCACAATTGACCGTATAGCGCAGAATAAATTTATACCCCTCGCTGAATAATCGAATGGGTATGTATTTATTTTGCACGTTCGACAAATGCCCGGAGGGGTTAACAAGAAGAAGAGGGAAGCAAAAAGAAGAAAAAAAAATAACAAAGAGACACACAAGCGACCGATGTATCCACACAGAACGAAATTCGATAATGCATACCGAATACGTGACTATTTGTCAGTGAATAATGGAGGCTTTTCGCATGACGAAACGTCCACCAAGGAATTCCACGTCAATAACGATCCGCGTAATACGATTTATCCAGCGTAATTTTCGTACACGGTATTCTCGACAAAAGGGATCCCTATTCCCGAACGGTGCTATCTCAATTCTACTGGAGAAAGTCAAATTAATATACTTTTTTTGCGTCTAGTCCAAGGCGTATTTTTTCCACTCGATATACGAAGCTTCATAACAGCATATTCTCCAGGTTTCAGACGAGCTGTGAGCTATGGATTCCAATCAAGTGCTTTTTTTCCCTCCTTTATTCCCTTTACGGACCCTCGCTAATTCCCTTTCTGCTAACTACCCCTCACATAAACCTATTCCTCCTTGGTTTTTGTTTTTTGGACGCCATCCTCAGCCAACCAACGATTCTCGAAACTGTGCGACAAAGGGGGTAGCGCGGAGGGGATACTCGGTGAACTCTGTATCGTCTACTATAGCCATGACGGTAGCAGGTGTGCCTTACAACGAGACGGTACGCGCGGCTTTCCAGCCGAAAGCTCAGGGAATTCAGGAAACTCCGGGAATTCAGGAAGCGCGGGGAATTCCCGGCACGTAAATCTTGGCAAAATCTTAAAGCTACTCTAGAGGCCCTCGAGCTTTACCCATCCTTGCACAGTGACAGCACCTACCCCTGGTCCCTCATCTCGCCTCATCTATTCTTCACCCCCATGGCGAGTCCCTCTTCATCCCTTGAAGGGCTAACGAAGCTCAATTTCATCCCCTAGAAACCACCGTTCGCACAAAACGTCACCTCCCCCTCACTCCCCTCGCCGCCCACCGTCGCATTTTCTTCATCCTCGCGAATCCGATTCCCAGAGACAATTGAGTTCCTACGAGTTACTTAATTGATATCCTGCAGCATTTAACGGGCTAACCTAACCCCTCCTCGCTTCACCTAACTGCCATTATATATACAGGTACCCTGGTTTCGTTAGCACATCGCAAACCAGTGGTTGGTCTTGGTGTATAAAATACAAGGGCAACCTGTAGCATTCGCACCTTCCTCGAGGTCAGGGGATGCTCTTACTTTATTTTCCCTCTTATCCAAGGTCTTTCACCGGGCCCTCCTTTATCCATCTACGAGTAGGCGGAGAGCCATTACACTACAATAATTCGAAATAATTTCAGAGCGTCCTTCCAGAGTAGCGTCGACGTCAGGAGAAAGGCATAGAGCTTGCAGAGCTTGATGGCTGCGCATTTGTCATCCGTTGCGAAACACAGGAAACTTGTGATACGGAGCTGAACTAATGTTGCCGGGGATGAGTAGTACTTGCGAGGACGCGGGTGGATACGGTGGGCGTAGAGCAAGTATAGGTACGTACTTACCAGAAGATAAGTAGGGTGGCCACGAAGATCTTGGTCCAAGCTGTATGTACAAGCACGCGTACCCTATACGGTACGTATACATACGGGAATAGTCATGCTTAACAGCGAAATGGTGGGGATAAAAGGGAAGTGACAGTAGCAAGTTACGTAAGATGCCGTTTCGAATTAATAACATTAGCAAGAACAATAGTCCTTAACGAGCCTTGTCCATTATCGTCTCCAATGGAAACTCTGGGCCAAGTAATATCAAAAGTCTACGCCATTGTATCTGCGTGTGTGTGTGTGAGAGAGAGAGAAAGAGAGAGAGATAGTTATTGTCTATCTCTTACTAACTTATCATATCTCTCCTATACACCGGATGCCCAGTATACAATATTTCAGGTCCATAAGTAAATAGATAAACAGGGGTAGAGAGGATTCTGTATTATATAGTTATACCATAGGCGGATATATGGAATATTATATTGATATGAAATGTATGATGTAATATGTATGGAATAAATGGTGTCATTGTTGATGGGGGTTGTGGTGCCATTAGAAAAAAAAGATTATTCAGAGTGACCCGAAAGGAATGCCTCTGTGATTCTAAGTGCAAGTTCATGGGATGCTGGATGTATGGTGAAGCATCTAAGGTGAACATCAATGTGGATGGTACTGTCGATGTTGGTAATGGTATTGGCTATGGTGGTGATGATGCTGATGGTAGATTGCCAATGTGTGAACTGCAAATTGTGGCAGCGTAACTACGCTGCGGCATTCCGCTCGAGTTCGTAACGCAAACGTAATCTAACTAAGGTCAGCGTGCTGCTTTGTAGGCAGCCGGTGGGCCGGAATTAATGTCGACCACAATCCGTTGGCACTCGACTCTCAGCTACAAACTCTCCCTCCCTCCCTCCCTCCCTCCCTCCCTCCCTCCCTCCCTCCCTCCCTCCCTCTCTCTCTCTCTCTCTCTCTCTCTCTATCTCTCTCTCTCTCTCTCTCTCTCTCTCTCTC
>JARQST010000706.1:51341-65731 GCA_030142225.1 Pachycephus smyrnensis
CGCTCTCTCTCTCTCTCTCTCTCGCTCTCTCGCTCTCTCTCTCTCTCTCTCTCTCTCTCTCTCTCTCTCTCTGTGTTTCTCTTTGGACTTCTCTCTTGCTCCTCTAACACTTCCTGCTACTTGAAACCTCTCCTCGATGGACCAACCAATTCTAGCTCTGTACTGTCTCTCCTCTCTGATTTCCATTCGTGTAAATTCAAAGGGTCCATCTCTACTGTGTGAGGAGGTCTCTCTCTCTCTGTCTTTCTCTCTGAACTCTATCGTACACATGAGAAACTTTTGGACAATGCCCACGTGAAGTCACACGGCAACCAGGAGGGAGTAAATGGTTAGGGGAAGTTTTCACCCTCATTGACGAATACGTGGTGTAACCAGGTTCGTAAAAAAAAAGGAAAGAAAAATCTTGAAGAGAGAGAAGCACTCAGTCGGTCCATTTTCCGGAAGATTACAGTGGAAACTTTTCATCCCCTGTTAGACCTGGTAATTTCCACTCAGCATTTACCCATCGTCGAGGGTCGTTTTTAGAGTGCGCGTCCCTTAACTCGTTTTTTTCTGTTTTTATTTTTTTAACCTGTCGACACTTTCTCGTTAAATGAGGTACCTCCTTCTACACTTCAATTCTTTGCTTCTCTTGATCTTTTATTTTATAATTTTTCTAGAACAGTATTCGCCACACGTATATATCTACGCCATGCCGCAGTACTGAGCTAACGTAGGATATTTGATGAGGCTGGCACGTGGGGACCAATAAGCGTCGCGACGACAGTTATCGACGGTCTCGTCCTTTGGAGTGTCGTCGGGACCTAATTGAAAATCGTCGCAGCATTGTGCAAGACAGTTTTCAATTAGGATGCGCCACAGCATCTCCGAGACTACAGGGTGAATAAGCCAGCAGCATAGAGAATAGAGAGTGGCTTGGTAACCTAGCTTAAAATACAATCGGCTAATGGAGGTACGAGAGTTCAGGTTGCGTATAAAGAGGAGCCCGTGCAATGTGGTTCTAGGTAAGTAATTCAAAAGGGTGAATTCAGTAGCAACAACCTTCTTGCATATACCTTTCCTTTCCAGGGCGAAGCAGCAATCGAGGGTTTGCCATAACAAACGGCCGGATTTCACGATCGCTAAGCCATGTTGGATTAAAGGACGGACCTGAGAATGTACAATAAAATACCGTACTATAGTCTAGACAGCTTCGCGTACCAACTTCTCTCCACTTATTTGGAAAACGACCCTCTGGGATATTTAACAAGTATCCAGATCGCTGCTTTCCCGCGAGGGTGGTTATCGTCCTCTCTCTGCTACTGATACCAGTACCCTGCTACCCGTACTAGTATCGGCACCGTGACGAGGGGGTGCATAGCTGGTGCCAAAGCAATTTCAAAAGTTCACCGTGAATCCGATTTAAGAGCGTGCCAGAGAAAAAGAGGGAGGGAAGGGGGAGAGAAAGAGAGAGAAAGTTCCGCTGTGGTTCGAATTCTGGGGGTTTGAGCTTCCTCAGGATGAGATAGGAAGGGCGGTGAATGAGAGAGTGCGAGATGCTTTCAAACAATGGGATGGGCTTGCAGCGGAGCAAGGCAACTTTGAATGCGGGAGAGGATGCTTCTGCAAACCCTATAGCATCCCTTCTTGTGAAACCACTGAAAATTTATGTATGTATGAAGAAAGGCATTGGACAACGATGGCGGCAGGGTATGAAGGTGGATACCAAGGAACAGGATTCAGAAGCCTTCAAGAATCTAGAGAGCTTAAGAGCAAGGGAGTGAGGGGGGAGAGAGAGAGAGAGATCAGATTGTTCGATTTGGAGCGAATGGTCCCCTGAACCGGAGTAACAGAAAAGTGAAAATGCAAGTAGGAGAACAAAGAGAGAGTGAGAGAGAGTTGGCGGTCCTTCTGAGAATTCTTGAGATTCTCACAATAATCCCTCTAGTTACCATCCTGAATGGATAACAAGGTAAAGGAAGAGGCAGAGGGTGCGAAGGGACTAGAGCCCCGCGTCTTCGAGCGCACTACTAGAGTCCAATCATCAATTACACAATTTCACAGTATAATACGCGGGTAATTAGTCTTTCAATCTAAGTCGTCTTTATATACATTACGTCTAATAATACAATTAGCTCTAGTTATATCCGTAACCCATTTCCATAGACATATTCATACCGGAATAGGGATGTTGATAGATACATATATATATTCATACAGACGCATTGCTTACATTACATACATGTACAGACACTGAGTATATCATGTACGTACATAAGCATATTTAGTGTTATTCAAGAACATTGGAGTAACTGAAGTTCGTCCGGCCATTCTATTTCTATGTTAAAAGCATCTTCAGGTGACGTGATACTCCTGAATAACCCTGTATGTATTATACCTATAGATATCGTAACAACGCTATAGAAAATGGCGTAGGAAAACAGCTATCAGATTTCAAATTGGGGATTAAGCAAATATTTGATTCTGTTCGTCTCGATGAAAATGATATTATGTGTGTGTGTATATATATATATATATCAATTATATTGTCGTACTCTTTGGATCGTGATGACGCCTGTTATTGCTCACGAAAAATCTCCCCAGGCGGTCAATCAAATATGAAACAAAAAAAACAGCATATGCATGCTTGCTCCGTCGTCATAACTGATATTTCGTATAGCGTTTCACAGTAAAATGATAAATAAATAATTCCCTACGCGGAATTAAAGGAAACGTACATTTTGACGAAGAGACTTTTCACATAGAGTGGGACCATGTTTTTTCGTAGGGTCCCTGGAATGACTCCTGATAGAAAAAAAATCCTCTGGGACGAGTAAAGCGACGGAATGAGGGTGTCAAGGGGTACTTTAGGCAGGTATAGAAGAGTTACCAAGGGGATGGAAACCATTCGACTTGACGCTCGTTCGTGCGTGAAGTTACGTGCGCGTCGCTCGTACAGTCATTTCGAAACATTTAAATGTTTTCCCAGTATAGTTATGTGCGTAGATATATATATATATATATATATATATGTGTAGCTTACATATATACAATATATAAAGGTAGCCAAGTGAAATTGAATCAGGTTTGACGAAACGACAAGGGCTGGCGGTCACCACTGTGTCGTAGGCGGCAGGGGTTGAAAATGAAATTTGTGTGGCAGCTCGCGCTGGGTGCGAAAGCGGAAACGTTAGGAAGCTTTTATCCCCTTTTTCCGCTTTATATGCGACCAAGCACGGCATGGATTTCGCCGGTACATTGTTCTCAGCGACGGTGGAGATTCGCTCAAAAGCTCCCAGGTCACAGAAGGAAAAGGTTTACCTAGCGGTACCTATTCCATGAATTGCGGATGCTAGAGAGAGAGAGAGCGAGAGAGAGGAAGTGAGCTCACGTCGAAAATAATAGTCTCGTCAAAGGTGAGCTTCAAAAAAAAAAATTGTTAAAATACCAGGCAACGTTTAGATACTCCTCTGTTACTATACTTACCTATGAACTCTGTATTTATACACTAGACATCCTAATTCCCCAGCGAGGACGGCGTATCGGCCGTTTCCTGCCAGGAAGCTCACAATACCCTGAGAGAGAGAGAGAGAGAGAGAGAGAGAGAGAGAGAAAAAGCAAGAGAGAAATATCCTCGGAGCATTGCCAAGACACCGCTCGCAAAATACATCGTCCGGAAGTAGGAGCTTTCGAGCTCTCGAGTTGCCACAGCTCGAGAGAGAGAGAGAAAGAGAGAAAGAGAGACGTCGGTTACGCGGGAGATGAAAGCACCAGGAAAATAAGAGCTCGGCCATTTCTTTACGGCTAAGCAGTGTTTTTTCTCTCTTTCCGCTAAATTTTCTTTTATTTATAACTCGTTGCGTTGACAGCCAATAGCTTCTGGTATATTATACATTTTATGTTAGTCGATATCCTGCGTATGATACTAATTCTCTTTAGGCGCGATACCCGACGCCTGACGTCGGACCACGTCACATGTTATTTCTATCGTGCTATTGTTACCGGGAAACATTCGCGAGATAGTGCACTTTTTACTCGGAATAAAAAGCTTCGCTGCAGATTGTCTGCAGTTCATTTCGGGTAATGCAGAATGCACTGCGAGGGGAATAGATACTGCGCGGAATCGCAATAGCGAGAGCGGTGAAAGGTCAGCAACTTGATAAACGAGGGTGTTTGTCTGCACCCTAGGATATCCTAGGGGCTCAAACTACCGTTACGGAGTTTAGCGCACTTCCTATACAGGGAAGCGGGAAATTCGAGTATGGTTCCCTAGGGAATTCTTCCGGGAAGAGGGTCTCCCTTCAACGTTTTTCGTTTCGCCCCTCCCCTCAGACCCCCTCACCGGCCCTTCCATCCTTGACAAAAACAACAAACCCCTCGCTTAAAGGGTTGCGCGACCTTCGGCAATTAAAGGGTCGTATTTCTTCTCAATGAATTTCATATGAATACTACTCCATGTACGTATGACGTAATCCGCTGTTACAGTCGCTCCCGACACTTGATTTATTTTTTGTCTTTTCTAAATATTTTTTTGTCAAAGGAACAATTTCGGAAATTTATATCTCTCCAAGGCATTCGTCAACATTTCTTGTAATATTGGTCTCCACTGTGTTACGGCATTATGGAGTATCGAAGGAGCAAGAGGCTGCGTTATGTAATGTTTCCTTATTCTCGCAAAAAGCGGATCATCTGGATTATAATCCCATATGTAACTTCCCTTAACATTACGTCCGCGAATTACAGTTCCTACAACGTTCATTGTTGCGAGATCCTGAACGATCTGGAAAAAAATTGATACAGATTTTATTAAATGTCATTGAATAATAATCGTCTTAACTATTAGACAAGATAAGATTACGCGATCTGTTGATATTATAGTATATCCAATTCACTTACGCTTAAGTCGTACACGTATGTCATTGACTTGATAACAACAGTACCCACTTTGTGACCAACAGTAAAATGTGCTCTAACGTCAAAAAATATGTCAAGATTACGAAAATTCATTGTGCTCTTCAGAGTTATTTGACTCCGTGAAACAACTGAACTTATAGCACGAGGATCTATTTCTACAGATTCAATATCCATTACGAATCCATCCTCATAATAAGCATCTCCTACAAGTTCGTGTCCCCAGGTAGTGGTGCTGAAAGTTAAAATATACGTGAGTATGGATTTCCCGTCGGTCATTAAGGTATTATGGCTTAAAAGATTTTCTTTTCGGAGAGTAACGAAAATTTTCGTCCTCAATATGACGTTCGAAATTCCGATGGTAATCTACGGAAGAGCCTCGGGGAGATGACGCGTAAGATAAGGGAATAACGTGAGAAGCACTTCGATATTTCCATCGTCTTCGAGGAGTTACGACATCAAGAGTCTCGAAAAACAGGCGAAAATGCGCAGTAGAAACGTTTTCCAATAGGAGGTACGAGTAAATCGTGGACAGTCAGGTTAAAAAAAACAATTTTCAGTCTCGTTACTTACTTGTATGCCAGAGCGTAATCTTCCACTGGTAAATTGGAATAGTCGTATTCGATTAATTGATTCCACACGTCTTCAACGATGTTACGTAAGTACTCGTCCCTTTCGGCAATATCAATGGTACCGGCATGGCTGTTTAATACGCAAGAACAGAGAACCGTGAGAATACAATAACTGAGCTTCATGATTCTTGGTACGTAACCTTAAACCAGACTGAACAGCTGAGTAAAATTAAAGATTGGCAAAATTCGAATTGTATTAGATGGTGACAGTCGATAAATCATTCGATACGAGCAGATAAAAGATAGAGAGAATTAAAAGAAAATTAATTTTACAATTCGCAGTTGATAACCTTCAATTCGACTAAATGTTAAACCAGCTCGAAAAATTGACAAAATATTAATTCAATTAGGCGAGACTATCATCATATTCGATGAATCATTTTCGATAAATATACATAACTTCTAATCACGAAATTAACGGATCGATAAAATTAGGAGGACAGCGCGTGCGATAAGATTAAACCTATTTCAAAATTTCAGTGATTCGCGTCTTTTCAAACTGAGCCAATTAGGAAAGCCCTGACTTTAGACCTCCACGTCCCTCTCCTCCGCCCCGCCCTTTACCATCACGCCCTTAAACAGTGAAGAAGTCGATCGTCAAGTCGAGCGTAAAGTCTGCGTAATTCGTTAGTCTGGGGATGACGTTTTCTGTGAACGTACAAAAAAAAAGGCACCGACTCAATTATGCAAAAGTGACAAATTATGCAAAGTACTTGTAGGGTTTGACTTGACAAGCGAAGGGAGTGGCAGTAGAGAAGAAGAGAGCGATGGGACTTTTTGCCAGTCGAAAACTCATCCCCATTTTCATCTCCGCAAGAGTCCCTGGAACTAGTAGAAATTCCCTGAAATGACAGACAATTTAATTCCATGTGACAAGTACTCGTCATATGACGTATTGTTAGAGAATTTTAAATGCCCTACTTATATTCATATACTGGACTGAACAGGCGACAGGGTCCTTTTATAATATCCGGCGATACCCTTTCTTGCTTGGTTCGCGTGCGACACCGGGATTCTCTCGTGGTTGTAAGGAAGCATCGATACACTTGACGACTCAAAAGGATAAGACAATATTTGGAAATGACGACTCCTACAATCAATGGAATCATTGAATGTACAAAAAATCAACGTCCTATAGTACCGGACCACTTATGTTAACTCAGCGTATGTAATCTGTGTGTATGCATGTGTAGACGGATGTGTGATTGCGTATAGAATTGTGAATAAAAATTGGATGTCTTTTTCTCTCTTGTTTCTGTTTTATATATATATATTGTGACGTTATTTCACGTCACAAGACTAGAAAGAATTAACTCTCATGTTTATCATGCGGGACGTAGTGTCGTCCCTTAATATCGCGATAAATAAAATAACCGGCCAAGAACTCCAGGGTCCCGATTATATAAATTTGACGAGGTTAGGCTAATTCCGACTGTAAATACTTTCATGCGACACATCGAGACACCGTTACGCCGAGGAAGACTCTACACTAGTATCGAGAACACCTTCTCCAGTCTCGCTAGAAGGAAGCTGCATACGGTTACGCCAGGGAGCGTTAATTCTCTCCGTGTACGATCAGATAAAGACAAATTTGGGATCAGATTATACATAATCATTTTTTACCGGGTCGTCATGATGATTTGCGCTTCAGAAACAGAATAAAAAGGCCTGATAAGATAAGTGACATAATATAAACGCTGTTAGTCGGACAATCCCTGAGAGTTCAGTTGGCGATTTGAAATGGATCTGTTCACGGTTTCGCGTGTTGTTGACGTTCTTGCAGTCTGTGGAGTGCTTTATATCTTTTTCTATTTTTACGCCAAGTACAAATTGAGCTACTGGAGAAGACAGGGAATTCCTTCGCTGCCGACGAACTTAATTTTTGGAAATTTCAAGGAAGTCTTACTCCTTCGAAAACCGCCAGGACATTTACTGGGAGATCTTTACAAGCAAGCCAATGATGACGATCCTGTGGTGGGATTTTATATCCTACATAAACCGTTTCTCTTGCTGAGAGATCCGAAAATCATCAAACAGATTCTCATCAAGGATTTCAATCTGTTTCCTGCTCGACATTTAAATTCTGGTAAATCAGACGATAAAGTCGGTAAAATGAGTATATTTGTGGTCCAAAATCCGCTCTGGAAATACCTGAGAACAAAGATGTCACCGGCATTTAGCAATGTGAAAATCAAGAAATTACTTCCTACGATGCTGCACTCTGCTACGAATATGAAGAATTATTTGAATAATCAGATTAAAGACAGCGAAGTCAAAACAAATATCGAAGTGACAGATATTTCCTCGAAATATGTTACGGACATCATCAGTTCGCTTGCCTTCGGAATCTCTACTGACTCTTTTCAAATTCCAGTACCAGACTTCTACCGTCGCAGTATGTTTTCTATTTTAATTCTTATACGACCCAATTTAGTTTGGAAAATGTGTTCGGCAAGGTTAGTTGGAAGTGTTTGGCAATGTATGTATTCTTTCTTTTCAGTCCAAGCACTAGGCGAATTGGATCTTTTAAATGCTATCAAATTGTTTGCGATATTCTTCTTTCCCGAACTTCAATCTATGATGGAGACTTCTATATTGAGAAAGGAGACGAGTTATTTTCGTGATATTTTCTGGGAGTCAATGAACAGTCGTGAGAAAAGTGGTATGAAAAGAGGAGACATTATAGACGCTTTGTTAGAATTGAAGAAAGAGGGGCAACACTTTGACGTCAGTAAGTACTATACAATCAATCTGTGGTATCAGACTAGAAATTTGGCAAACGAAACCGATTTATTTTCTAAATTCCGTGTTAAAGTTAATATCTTATTGAATTAAGAATATTATTATAAATAATATCATTTTCAGTACCGCGCAGTCTTATTTCTTTAATAAAGATCAAAATATCTCTTAATTCTCGCTCTATACTGTACACTGTTTACATACTATTAATTTTCGTATTTGTTAACAGAATTGGAAGGGGACACGTTGGTTGCACAATCCGCAATATTTTTGGTAGCTGGATTAGAAACAACCGCGACGACAATAGCTTTTGCACTTTTAGAATTAGCTAAGAACACCGAGATGCAGGAACGAGTTCGTGAGGAGATAAAAGAGAAAGTAAAAGAAAATGGAATAACGTACGATTCTGTGCTGGAAATGAAATACTTGCACCAAATAATTGCGGAAACACTGAGGCTGGTACCACCGGATCCTATGCTGGATAGAGTCGCTTCAGTTGATTATAAGGTATCACATGGGATGTATATGCAGTATTAGAATTTTTTATATTACAATTCATTATTAATTTTAGATACCTGGAACTGATATTGTAATTAAAAAAGGAACTGTGGTGATGGTGCCCCTTCGCGGTCTACATGAAGATCCGAAATATCACCCAAAGCCTTACTCTTTTGATCCCGACCGATTTAGCGAGGAACGGAAGCAAAATATTGAACCGTGCACCTACATGCCGTTTGGAGATGGACCAAGAGTTTGCATTGGTAAGAAAATGATTAATTAAATCATAATTAGATAAGTATTTGAACGTTGCGTTTATTTTAGGACAAAGAATGGCGTGGATGCAAGTTGCTGTGGGAGTGATTGCGGTACTACAGGATTTTGAAATCTCCCTGAATCCTATGTACAAGAACGAAATAGATCCTCGTGCTATAATTGTTGCACCGCACGATGGAATTAATTTATATTTTAAACGTATATCCAGCTAAGATGCTTGGTGTTAGAAGTACTGTATGATATACTTAAAACAATATTGTATTTGTACCTATAGTTGGTTCACGAGTTCAATGTGTTTTTTTGACAAATCAACAACATTTGACAAATCAAAAACAATGTAGTCTCTAGCAAGTCACGTAGTCCTCGTATACAATTTTTCTTAGAAAGTATGTATGTACATAGTCTTTCACTGAAATATATAGTTTATTTTTCTATTTTAGTATACATTTTCGTGATTTTATAGAAGGCCACGTGTGATTTGCTACGGATTACATTGTTTGCGAACTGTCAAAAAAACACATTGAACTCGTGGACCGACTATAGCTACATATAATATATATGTTAATAAGATTACGCGATTGGGTATACAGTGACTAATTTATATATATATATTAATGTTAATCCTACACAGATACTCTCTCTGGGCGTCCCCATGACGGATACTCCGGGGTACTTTATTACCCCACGCCTATTGCAGCGTACATTTTCCGTTATACCATTAGAAACGGGATCCCAAAGCATGCAATCTCTTCATTATTCTTTAACGGTTCGTTATTCTTTAGTCTCTTCCATATATTTAAGGAGTTGTATTGAATTCTATATCTATATATATCGAAACCGCGCCGAAACCGCCTCGTCTAAACGTAGGCTAAACGAAACAGAGAGAGAAGTGGGAGTGAGACTGACGACAGAGAGAGAAAGAGAGAGGGAGAGAGACGAGAAGAGGGACAAAACAAACGGAAACCGACTGAACCAAATCGTATGTACCACCACAAATAACAGCCGCACCAAACACGACAGACAGACTGACGACACCTTATCCGTTTCTTGATTCCATAACCGCCCACATTCCCCAATACACACGCATGCACGCACGCGCGCGCACACACGCACGCTCGCGCGCACACACACACACCTTAGGTTAAGATGCGCGCGTAGGTTAAGTAGCTTTAAGTTGTACAGACAAAATTCAATAGAAATGATCAAACGGATTCTCGATTTTCCGGCTTTTTGATACCTCCCCCACCCCTTTCCCTTTACAATATAAAATATGTACAGTCGATATTAAAATGAATTAAGAAAAAAGCAATACACCAGAAACCATATATATTATAGACGTGTAAATTTATTTACAGTATACCTAATCGCGTGATCTTGTTAACTCTAGAAAGACACTCTGGGGTCTTTCGTGTCAAGGCAATTTCAAGTTTTCAGGTTTTTTGCTTAAGTTTGGATTAAAAAAAAACATCAGCGTATTATTTCTGAGTAAAAACGCCATCGGATCGTTTAATAGACATGTCAATGCATACTACTGGAATTTTTTCAGATTTTTCAATTCTCGGTAGCATTGATAACAAACCTGTCGGACGCGAAAGACCCCAGGGTGTCCAATCAAGGACGCGAAAACAAGGGTGTCCGTCTAGGGCTAATGTATGTATTTATATGCAGGTCTAGTCGGTCCACGAGTTCAATATGTTTTTTTTTGATACTTCGCAAACAATATAATCCGTAGCAAATCACACGTGGCTTTCCATAAAATCACGAAAATATATACTAAAATAGAAAGGTAAAATATATTTCAGTACAAGACCATGCACATAGGGTGGACAGTCCATTGACGGAACACCACCTAACGAATGAACAAAATTTCTATTTAACGAAAATCTCCCAAATACGACAACAAATCTACCTTTTTTTTCTACAAAGACGTAATAGCGTAGCTATTAACTAACACGTGCAGCCGTGGGAGGTTCTGATAATAAGGGCGGGCACGTGGCCATTTATTCCCTGGATGAAGTTCTTGTAACGGAACATGCTTACCAGTTGCAGCTTCCCGTTTGAATGTTTGTAATTTTACGCTCGATATGCCATAAGCTTTCTGACATGATTCAGGAGTGGCATCGGCTGTTTACCAAAGAGGATGCCAGCGGAGATATTTTATAAGAAGCACAGCACAAGAGAAGCTCCGAAGGTATCCAGTTAAACTCACATTTTCAAAGATAAATCCAAATCGTTACTCTTCCGGTTCCGCCTCTGTTTCCGCCACTTTCTATACCTATATAATCTTTCATACCTATATCTAGTCCTTTACTTCCCGAAAGTAAACGGACAAACTAACTGACGGACAAATAGAGACATATAAGTATGCGTCTATTATATATAGTATATATGGACGTGTGTGTGTGTATATATATATGAATACAGAAAGAGTCCATACTATGTACTTACTAGATGTTGAAGAAACTGTCCATGGCTCCATTCCTTACATTGAACTTTCTACAAATCGTTCGCCCATACGTTCCTTGAGATCTTACTGAAACTTTTTCCCAACGTCTACCGGAAGTTTCCCTGTTTTCCGGGATTATGAATCCCACCCGTTTCCGGAAACAAAACTCGTCTTGGTTCACTGCCATTAAGTATTCGCATATCGATTTCTCCGTTGGTACACAAATGGTCGTAGAATTCGTACGTATGGAGATAACGTGTATGTGTGTATATATATATATTCGTTTATCTGTTGATGCTTTAGAGGTGAATGAAATTCAATTGTTATTTTTATTATCGTTATTGTTATTTCTATAAAAGATTTTTCACTTCCTATATTCCGTAACGAGATAAAATTCAAATATCAAAGGGATTGATAGAGAAAATTTCGAAATCATATCAATCGCTTCGTTTTGAAGAACATCTCTGAATTCTTTGAAAATGAATTTTGTAATATCAATGACGTCATTGTGATCATCGACAAAGAATTGGTTGTCACTGTATTCACTTTATATTTCGATTTCAAATAATCGTCTCTAATCTCTGATATGTAAATAACAACAGAAGGCGAGAGATACTGGAGATGGGTAAAAGATGGCGAGTGACAAGAAAATATGGCGACTGACAAATATATCTATGTTTGTTTGCAAAGAAAGGAGAATCATCTTCTGGTTTGACGTGCAGCTTCACCTGGACCTGTCATGTGCTGAAAGGAAAATAAGAGGAGTAGAAAGTGGACGGTGATAAGAGATTAAAAATAAAGGAAGTACAAGAAAACAAACAGAAAGAAAAAAAAATCAAAGAAGAGACTATAAGAGAGTGGTCCAGACAAATTTTAAGAATCCTGTGTATATCGAAAAGAAAAGAAAAAGAGCGAGATAGAGAATTAAAAAAAAAATAAGTAAAACTAGGGACAAGGAAAAGCTCCGGCGTCCTTCCGATCGTGCATAATTCAGATTCCCGGTCCTGGCTCCCGGAAGATAAACTCCAGGCAGTATTTTATTGGCTAGTTGACTTAGCCCGCATCGGGGGGATAATTTATGTTTTGAATATGCTAAAACTCCACTCATAAATATGAAACTAATGTCACGTGCCCGAATGAGATAACGAAAAATTTCGCAGGACCAAAATCTCCTACCCCCTTTGACCCCCCCCCCCCCCAAAACTTTTGTCTTTATTTTTTTGTTGTCATGTTTCTTTTTCCCCTCCCCCTTCACCCTCACTCTTACCAACACTCATCCCCTGTATAAATATCGTACGAGGTAGTCCAGCCACTTTTCCTTAACTAAATAAACTTTCGTCTGTCTGGGCGTCTCCACGGCCCCGCGACGCTCCCAGGGCGTCGATATGACGAGCAACGAGCTAGCCGCGTAATCGGATTAAATAAATTGATGGATGGATCGCATAGCTATGGGCACAACCGAAATCCCAAAGGTATACCCAAGCTATAGCAGAGGTATTCAACCATTCAGCTAGCGCAAGGATGATGCTGTAAAATAAATCTGAGCAACGGCTTAGCCCTTCTCTGTATACGTGTATACACGTGCGGATTTTAGTATAGTGGTATACGTGCCATTTTCTACAGTTCTACCAACATTTATACTGTCGGATATCCTCGTTGACGTTAATGCTCGTTCAAATTGGTTTTGGTATGTACCAACTTTTCCGACGGTTCGTTACCTATTGGCTTTGTTATCTATACGTAACATTGTTACGATTTTATCTACATTTTTTTATACATTACTTACTACATTACTAATACTATTCCCGTTGTTTTATGCTTTCGAGAATTGATCTCTTATCTCCAAGCGTACAGAGTAAATTCAGCATCAGCCAAGGCCAACTCATTTTACGTTTGAATTCTCTCTGCCCTCTCAAATAACTATCTTACAGCATCCCGTTTCTGCTTCATATCGTTCAGTTGGTACGTATCTATTGGATTCCTTTGGTATTAGGGGCCAATAGCGATCGGCTTCACTATCGTGATTGCGGTGTTATCGATCTTCCAATTGCACGTAGTGTTATAATTTTTTTCTCTTTTTCAGGTATATCACGGAATTTCGTTAAAATTCCTCCAGTCTCCTGAGGATTATCCGGTATCCTACGAAACTGTGAGACTAATAACTCCTATAGATACAGAGTGGGATAATAACGAGGAGGCTGAGAACCAGCGAGAATTTTTATCATGAATGTTATCAGCGATTATCGTTATCGTCATCCTTCCTCCTACCGACCAGGGGATATTATCCCCTCTGTGATAAAAAGAATGCACGCCGTCTCCGTGTACCAACGTTATAAACGTGACAGAAAGGAATGTCGATGGACAACATTTTTCACGAGAAAATTCGATAATGACTATTGGATATTGAAATGCTACGTCATTTAATTAAACGCAGTGCACTTGAAACTTGCAGTACTTCCGAAACAAATAGACGAATTAAACAATACGAGGTAAATCATACATTATTAACTCAACAAATATTTGTGAAATAACATTAGGGAATGCTTTGAAATGGAGTATATTATCTGCAACAAAGCTTCGTATTATTAAGTAAATAACGAGTGAAAACAAGTTGTATCCCATTGAACAACTGCTAACTCGAATTTATATTCAGTACCATTAATTCAAACTTGTTATGCAAGTAATATCATTATTAACCGTTTGAGTCCCAGGAGGTATTACTGAACAGCGCGATCGCGCTGCTTGGGACTCAAACGGTTAAATGAAAGTATCAAAAAAGTTGATTTCCTACTGAAAATAATAATTGCCCCTGTACGTATGTGCTGTAACGTAGCGTTACAAAGCTGGAGGGGGTACCACCTAGGAATGACCGAAAAATAAATAAACAGGACTTATCAGGACGGACAGTG
>JARQST010000706.1:65948-76753 GCA_030142225.1 Pachycephus smyrnensis
AGGTTAGAATTCTAATGCCACATGTCCCAAGGTTTAGTTTTTTTTTAAAAAAACCATTTCAGCTTGCCGTTGTGAGCACCGCATAATCGGCAGTGTCCTGACAACTACCCCGTGACAAATTTATATATATATATATCTACGTCTATAGTATCTCTATATCATCTCTGCGTTTACCATCGCATTGGAAAACTGTCTACGCTTCACGTTATTCCCACTGAAAGTGCAGTTAAATGAATTTAAAACGTACCTTATGCACATAAAATTTAACTATATAAATAAAAACATTCACGGACTTTATAATAAGTTCATAATTCACTTATACGGATTAAAATAATAATTACAATCGTGATAGTCGTTCACCAGCGAACAGATAAGGGGAGTTAATGAATACCTTGAATTTTACGAATTCTCTATACCGTCCATAAGTGCGAGCGAGACAGACTCATAGGCGTGCAGATGCATAAGACAGAGACAGATGCTACCAATCACGAAAATAGCTTGAAGTACCATTATTCACTGTTTTCCATCCATCTTCGTGGTTTGTGTAATATTCATTATCCCGCGTAGATATTTTTTCCGGGCATTACTCGGGACCAAGTTTATTTGCCACATTTGTATCTGGGCCCAAGTTAGACTGCCAACTTCGCCCAGTATCAATTTGTCCCGCTACTTTTTCTGGGGCCCACGTTCCCTTCCAAACATTGGCCAATAATAGAAATTTAATCTGGATCAATGTTGATTCTATGAATCTATTCCGTATACCTAGCAAGTTAAAAAATGTAACTATTACACCTATAATAAAAATTAGAACACAAGAATGTCAAGTTCAAGTCTCCCTTCAGTAAAAATGTCATATTATAGTTACGTTGCTGCATATCGAAAATATCTCTAAAGTATTTTTGTCGTTATACCACGATGCCGATTGGCCGTCGTAATCGTCGTTCAATGCGTATGAATTTGCCGCTTAGCGTGTGTGTTCACCGTATGCAGTCAATTTGACATATAGTGATTACTTCTTGAGCCATTACGCGACAAGGAGATTCGCCATAAAAAAACTGGACAGTCCTGGACAGCGCTAACGATTACTAATAATCTGAAGAAAGAAAAGTCATTGAGAAATATTGATTTTTGACAACTGAGTGTGCAGAATCCGAAACTACGTACGCCGGCAGACATGTGTCGGCAATAAATAATTGTTATCCACCTGCGTTGTACAGTGTTCATAAAATCCATATCAGTCTCCGATTGAAGCTAAAGTCGCTAATGAAACGACGAAAATATTAGTTAATCACGTAATGGGACGCGCAGTCGCTTCTATTGAGAATTCTCCAAGAGTATACACGGGTACTCCGCAAAACGAATGCAAAGCCTCTATGTACACAGTTTGCAGACTTCACATGTAGATGGATGCATCCGTAGCGAAGCGTGTAGACACGTCAGAGAGAACGAGAGTAGTAGGGTACACGTCGTGGAGTTGGACTACGAGTTATCTGAGCCCGGAATTGCCGAGTCTCGTTGGGTTTTTCAAGATTAACGTGCACTCTCGTTGCATTCCATTAGTTTACACGAGAGTAAATACGGGTTTGGGTTGGCGGTGGCCGTTTCGCTTCCCGCGAAATTATCGCTCTCGCTGGAAATAACGAGCGCCCCCCACCCCCCGACGCCTGACGCCCGTATTTACAACTAATGAAATATACCCATCGATCTGTCAGACGCCAAGCGATTTGCAATACAACAAATTGACTGGATGTATTTTTTTTTTCATTCCCAAACCCTCGCTGCCGTAGCTTTGTCCGCGAAATTCAAATAGAACGTTACTGTATTTGTACGCTTCGCTTATAGCGGGTGGGGGGACGCAGCCAACACACGTGGGCCACGTTTGCTGAACTTCGAGTCCTGCGCATAACTTTGTACTGTATATGGGTATAATGGAACGGATGTTTAGTATTTGCATCAGGGCACGAGAATGCCTTCTTCGGGAACATGAGTCGCGTAACGCAACGGGATTGTGAACGGTCAAAGGAAGTTGAGGACGTTGTTGCAGTGCGCGCTGGGTCTGGTGAGCCTAGCGAGACTGTTGAGCTTTTATACCTGTTTGCATGGCTCGGGGCTTCCAGGCGTCGTGGTGCTTGTATTCTCTACGGCTGGTGCATCGCTTTCCGCCTCTTCCGGTTCTCCCTCGGATTTCTGCATAAAACAGGCAGTTCGCGCGCGCCTCTGCGACACCCCGTATAACTAATACCACGCTAGAATTGTTTGCACGTGCAAATGCGCTCGCGTATCTAGGAAAAGTCATGCACGCGCAGCATTCGCCGTGTGTGTGTATTCGAATAACGGATCGCTGCCTCGCTTCCGGTTCCCGTGTCCGCCCACCATTTATTTCACATTTACATTCCTCCCTTGAGGCCCTAACAAGGTTCGTGCTTCAAAAAGGCCAATATCGATTCGCCGTACCTACACCCTTCGCATCGTACGGAACTTTCTCACTGGCAAAATGGGACCTTCTGTAAATTGAGAAACGGAGGAAACAAACATTGAAGGAAATGGAATAAAAGAAATCTGAGAGATTTTTTTTAAGGTTCAAAGCTTCCCGAGTCTCTTGCTACCGTGTAACGGTTACACGTGCGTGGGATGGTTAAAAAATAAGGGTAGCACGTACGGTTTGAATGAACGAGGTGGCAGTCTATGGACTGCATAGAAGGCTGAATTTCGTTTGAAATCGTATTAATGCATTTATCTAGTCTAGGAGTAAAGGGGTAGTACCAACGAGGGAGTTCAGTCCGTGTTTCAACCCCTAGGGCATCGTTCTGGCACACGAGCTCTCGGCCGGAGTCTCCATAAACCCGTTTGCCTTTAACCCTGTGTAATTTAAATAGACTGAATATTTTCAGCGAGATGCCAACCACGAAACTCTATTTCGACGTAGCTGATATATATATAGTATATATATCATGTAGCTTATATATATTATATCATTATATCTCAATGTATACAAACCACCTTGTACCTTAACTACCGTTCTCTTCAAAAATCGTTCTATCTAGACCACACTTATCCTCTGGTTATATTTTATTTTACTTAAGCATCGCGCGTACGTGTACCACCCTTAAATCAAGATATATGAACCGGCATAGCTAAGAGATACCTATATATATTCTATATACCCGCACGCTATATATATGTATATAGCCAACCGGAAGTATCTCAGTAAAATTTGGTAAATCGCGCAATTTCATATAAATGACACTATGGCGATGGTTAAAAAAAATAGAATTGCGTAATTCAGGCATGTACCTATCGCGTGCGATGTAACGCAAATGGATAAGTACAGCGAAAGCTGACGTCGTGAAAGAGGGGTTGTAATATTTTGCGGGCCATTCAACGAATCCCGATCCGATCCTAGGATGTTAAAAAGGCAGGCAGGTACCTAATACGACAACGCGCGATGACCGCGTGTGTATAAACGTAAAGTATTAAAAAAGTCCGTGCAATATTTTTTCGCATAAAAGAACCGTATGTGGGGTGGAATACTTGTCGACGCAGAGAGTCGTTAAAAAATAGAAAGCACCCCGACGTTATGCGTGTCAGGCTATATTAGGTAGATGATGGCAAGTGGGTAGGGTGTGGGGTAAAATATAATATAGAAGAAGAATCGCATGGGACTCAACAATATCACTGAAATAACCACCCTTAATAATTGATAAGAAGGAAAATAATTATTACAGTGATCCCTTCCCGTGAGCATAATTACGGGGAAAAATATTGTCCATAATTTTTACGAGTATTCGCGAGCGTCCCTCGCGTATCCACGAGGGGATGGATATGCAGTATAAGATGCTGCCAACGGCGCGACCATCCCCTGATTACAGTTCCTCGTGCACTAGATGGTGGTTCTATATCTCAGTTTCAGTTCCGTGGTGCATAGGGTGCATCGAGAGATGCAGGGGGATGCAGCCAGTCTGATATTGCATTAAAATTTACATAATAGCCGAGCTCAGCCGCCCACTGCTGTACCAACCCTGTACGAGGTAGGGTAGGTACCCTGTGTACTCCTGTCATTTTATTTTCATGAGCTCTTTTTCATTTCTACCATTTTTTTCTCTCTCCCTTCGCCCGTCCCTCCACCTCTTTTTTTGTCACGCCATACCCCTACAACCCTCTTAAATAAATACTTTTTACGTCGTGCACTCCGTCGCTATCGCGTCAACGTGGATATATCGTTGTTTCGAATTTAGTTCATCTCTGGTGAATTCTCGTGCGGATCGCGAGCTCGTCTGCCGCGAAAGCTTTAGACAAATGCCTTCACGGTTGATTAAAGCACGCCTATGCGAGCGAACCCACTGAAAAATAAAAAGTTTGTACGTCGCTGAGGATAGCTCTGGTATAAAACGCGGCAACGAAAGAGGCAGAGGCAGCGTAAAAGCAAAGAGAGGGAGACAGAGAAAGAGAGAGAGAAAGAGAAAGAGAGAGAGAGATTGAGAGAAAGCGATAGTGGAAAGAAGGCGAAACGAGAGAAATGGAAAGAGCGAAGAAAGCTTTGCGGATTGCTATACGAAGTCGTATATTTTTTGAATTTAAAAAGCTTCTACAGTGTGCACACATTCGTATGCGTGAATATACGCTTATGCGTCACTGATTTTCACTCGTTGCTCGAGATAGAGAAAAAATCACGCTAGATGGCGAAGAGAGAGCTTTTATTCGAAAATTTTCACTCGCCTGATACAAGTGAATATTCCTTTAAAATTCTAGCTATCAGAAAGGATGACCTTTGACCGTTGTCAGAAACAGCCTCGCTGCTGGTTGTGTCACGGACGTCGTTACGTAAATCTTCGTGAAAAAGGACTACATCAGTGCGCAGTATATAAATAAGCTTCGGCAAGCTTAGCAAGCGTAGAGAAGCTCAACTGTCAGGCGCAGGATTTCCCTTGATTTTGGCTCCACTTAACGTCTCGTAAGAGGCTGCAGTTATGCGAAGCGAATAGAAGCAATTCGTGCCTGTTAGGTTAGGTTAGGTACGTATAGTTGTTCAAGACACGTTAACCTTTCTGAAGGTGACAAGAATGGCGGCGAAAGATCGAAAAAAGGTCCGGAGGATATTGTACAGGAAGAAAAGAGGACAGGAACGATCACTGGTCAGGACGGCAAGGAATCTAAGTTAGCACAGTAAACGAGGGACACACGGCGTCAAATCGTAACGATTGCCTAGAGGAAAGTAGTCGTTATCTACTATGTACAAGGTAACCATTCCTCTGCACGAGTTCTATTGCCAGTGCCAGTGCGTCTTGTCGCGCATCACAATCATGGTTCTAGTGCAACAAGAGAATGGTTACCGTACTGACTGATAATCCGTAGCGCTGCGCCGAGTAGGTATACGCTAGCTACAAAACTAAGCCTGCTGTGTATTTTACAATGTTTCTCGTGCCGGAAAGGATCTGTTACCTAGCATTCATTGCCAGATTTGCCGTACTTTTCGATAATGCCAACGTTGCTGATTAACCCGATAATGGTTTCCTTGTAGTAGATAACGACTAAATCCCTCTAGGCAATCGCTACGATTTGACACCATGTGTCCCTCGTTCATTCTGCTAACTTGGATTCATTGCCATCCTGACCAGTAATTGTTCCTGTCCTCTTTTCTCCGTGTAGCAGCATTCGCCAATGCTCTTCTAGCAGCACCTTATATACAGTGTCCAAACCCAGAAGCTTTCTCTCTCTTTCTATATATATATATTTCTCTCATATACTTTGTCTCTCCTTTTCTCCACCACTGTGTCTCTCTGTGTTTCGCCGTAGCTCTCCCGGCTGAGAAAAGCTCCGAGCCAATACCGCCTTTCATCGCGTTTTTCCAGGACATTACCCGCGAAACATTTCCGTCCCGTGGAAACTCATTTCCACGCTTCTCCAGCAGATAAGGGCGCGAGAGAAATAAATAAGGGCGCACCTACGACCTTCCAACTTTTTAGTCGTTTCTGGGTCTTTTCCAACCTTCTCCGCTGACTGTAACCATACTCTCATTCCCGTCACAGGATCTTCGGTACCTTCAAACATTTTCAAAATTATCTACTCTTTCATTCATTCGCCACGTATCTTTTTCTCTCTCTCTCTCACTCCCTCTCACTCCCTTATGTTATTTCTCTTTTCCAGCTTTCTCGTTCCCTTTTTCAACGATCGACTCTCGACTTTCCTTTAATTTCCGCCATGGAAGCTCACCAGAGACAAAGGCTGAGGGGTTCCTTGGTTCGCGGGAGCTTTTCCTTGAAGATTGGAAATACGTCAAGGGTTTCTGCGAGGAACAAGGACGAGATTCAACGGCATGACGTGCATCGGAAATTCTATATGGTTGTGGATGAGTCCTGTCAGAGCTGAGGGACTATAATATGTATATATATAAAAAGAAAAAGGAATAAGAAAGAAGCAGTGTGGTACTGTCGGTAATACACGATCCCTTCATTTATTTATATATTTATTTATTTACTTGTATTTACAGAAGAGTGTATCTACACTAGTTCGGAACGTGACTGGAGGTCCAGAATTCTCTGACAAAGACCCTAACACAATAGCCTCCCGATTATCGTAGATCTTCCACCGCCATGTCAACCGGTCCTTATGCTATATATCTACCTCATATTCCATTCTCTACTATACCCTCTGGCGGATCCCAGAATCGGCACGAATCACGATCTTTCATCTGAAAAAGTTTCAGGGTTCGTACTAGGGTACTATGTTATAACCACGAGCCGACCTGCGATTATCACCCGAGATTATCGTGCCGGAAATGCCTGGAAGAATTTCTGGAGATAATGAAACTGTACCAAACGGATGTATGGCTCTTTGCATTTCTCATTTTGAATTTCTTAGTGTGTGTGTGTGTGTATATATATATTACAAAGTAAAAGCACAGACCACCAGATTGTAGGTATACTGAGATATTCGGAATGCGAAATGGATTCTCAATAATCGTGGGAAACCTCGCGAGTGCCCGTAAAGCGATGTAATGCCGAGTAAAAGCAAGGTTGGTCATATCCGGGCAGCGACTCGATGCGCTACGTGATATCCGGCGAGGCCAGAAACAGGGGCCCACAGTAATGGCACTCGGCAGTTTATTGCGGCATCGCTAAAGGCAGTAACCGCCGGCAACGGGCATCGAGCGATTTTACGAGCATCGTCCGCGGCATTGTGCGAGAAACGAAAGTTATTGCTATTTTCTCAGTGGAACTCCAATAACGGGGTTTGCTTCTCAACCCTCTAAGAATCGGACGAGTCGAGCGTAACCTACACCCTCTTTGGGTCGGACCAAGTGGGATAAGAAGGTGGGATAATAAGAAGAAGCCACCCCTTAGCGAATTACCAGCGTCCAACTGTCAATAACTGTCTGGCCAGGTTTCCGACGACTTGGCGAATTGGGGAAAGTGGCGACCGATCTCCGAAGGGGTAGTTTTGGGCCTCCATTTTTATTGCCAGAAGATGGGTCCGACGAACATAGAGGGATGCTCTGCTCTACTCTGTTGATAAAGTATTTTGTCTGCTTATTATCTTTCTATAGCAATATACCTATATATATATATATATGTGTGTGTAGACTCTGTGCTTGAACTATAGGGGTTGTATGGATCGATTAGCTTGGTTTGAGTTAGTAGTGGACGAGACTTCATTAGCTTATTAAAGTGCCCTGGATGCGCTAATTGCCGTAATTAGACGGTGTTACGAAAACCGGGTACAGGCTATTTAGACTATCAGAGCATGATATAGATACAGGTGTACGTATTGTAAATTTATATACCGGGATTGAATGTTATACATTACTAATTTCGTGAGGGGATGTTTTGTAAAGGACCCTTACTTATATATAACATCTATAAAAGATAGAGACAGGAGGTTACGGTATAACTATCCTGTCAATTTGTCATTATCAACCCTGACTGTCGACATTCTCCTACAGCCCTGGCTTTGGTTCCGTTAACGTCCCTTTATTCAAAAAATTTATCCCCTATTCAGGGTGAATGTGGATGTAGTAACTCTTACCTAGTCACGCGCGAAACTCTGCACCCTTAGTTCACCGTAAACGCGTTAAAGAGTACTTCGGGAGGGGGGGAGGGGAGTTGGGATCGAGGAGAAGAAAGAAATGCCATCCCCTACGAATTGTACGCGTGAGAAGTTTCACGGGCTGGTGAACAGCCATAAAATCGCGGAGTGCCTTTTGGTTGGCGGCGTAAGGGATGAAGAAAAAAAATTTCCCTATAAAAATGGCCAGTATCCCCAATTCTGCACTTTTTCAAACGATCCATTCTACAAGGGGTGCAATCACGAGGGTAGCTAATATATTTCCTTAGCGGGGGGTGGGGGGTTGCTCATGGATACCTGTACACTATGTATATAGGTACGCCAGGCGAAGTGCAGTCAAAGGACTTATTGCGCAAGTTTCGTTCGAGTTTACAGACAGCTTACGAGGGACGGCTGCAAAATTTCCGCGTCTGACTCGGCGAAATTGAATCCGCTCTCCGGGGAAATGTGTTTCCCTGCGCGTTTCCTGCGCGCGGAGAGTCCGCGCTCTGCGTTTCCCACCGGTCCGAGGAAACTTGATTACCAAATACATCCCACTTACTCCGTAACCTACGCAGTGGTCTGCACCTTCGAACCTTCTAACCTTCCTTGCGTCCTGCTAGACCTCTATCTATACCATCCTGATATACTCGCCACTGTGCCATTCCCACTGGACATCATCCCCACGTGGTTCCTACCCTCCACGGACGGTTGGTTACTACCTTAATTTATACGAGACTATTTTCAAGAAGGGATTCGGGGAATCCCCTTCTGGTTAACGTACGAGATTCTCACGTGGATTTTCATTGCACTTACTCTTGTCACCTTACACGATCTTTAGAATGGGCTGGCGGGAAAAGTTTTCGGATAAACGGGAAAACTCTCCCAATAGGATTCCCATGGGTCGGTACTGTGGTATTACTGTCGGAGGGGTAGTTTCAGCAGGTCTTCTTCACAGGTGTGTTTTCTTTTTGCGGAACTCGAAGCTCTCTGAAGTGGTATCACGATTATTGAGGTAGGTGAAAACGATTCCTGTAGGGATTTCAGGAGGGATGAGAATCCGTTGATGCTTCCTGAATAGTTACTACTAGGTATATCGAGAATCTTGAAGAAATTGGGTATCAATAGTTGGAGAAGGTTGCACAGGACTCGTGTGGACAACTTCGGTTATAAGTTAATTCCAGGAGCGTTTGGCAGCTTAGCTTTACTTTCTTCTGGCTCTCGCTTGGCTATTCTATTCAGGCTATTCTGTTCCTGGTCTTTCTCCCCCCCCCTCGTTCTCTTACCGATTTTTTCTTTTTTGCTGTACCAGGAGAAAACAAAACTTTCCGTCGGAGCTTTGACGCAAGAAAGCGCCATCGCTTTTCCGAACTTCGGCTGAAACGAGCATCGCCTATAAATAAGATCTTCGCGCTCGGTACCGCGGAACACGCAAACTCCAAGTGGTAAAAGAAAATGAAGAAGAAGAAGAAGATTAGGGCAAGGTGGAGTCGGATGTGGAGGTGGAAGTAAAACAAGAGAGAACGCTAGTAGAGGATACCCGAGGAGTAAAGAAGGCAGGAGGAAAAAAAATATATAAGAATCCTGAGAAAGAGAGGGTGGATGGTGGGGGAGGGGAGAGGGGTATAGAGGAGAGCCCTTCACTCACCCCGAAGAGAAAACTCTGCCGGTTATTCTCAGACAACCGTGGATAACGAGGGAATAAAACTTTTTCTCCCCGAATACCCAGACACCCCTAGAAAATATCCTCTACACCCTTCTGGCTAAGGGATGAAAGTGGCTACCGTTAGAACCGGACTGTTCCTTGAACTGAGATTTCTCATTAAAGTAACGTGTAATCGGCGGTTCTCGGATCAAGAAACAAAGAGAAATAAAAAGTCTTAAGGGAAGGAAAAAGAATGGCAGGCCGATAGGGATGATATAAAAGGGGAAAGGTATGGCTGATATTACACGGTGCGTAGAGGAGACAAGAAGTAAATATTGAAAAAATATGAAAAGAAGAAAGATGGAGCATTTTACCAGGAGATATCGATTCTTCTATTGTGTCGAGCAACAATGAGCTTTGCACCCCTTGGAACAGTACGGAGAGCAGGGAGAGAGCCACGAGAAGAGCAATGACAACAACTGGCATTCACCCACCGTGACAATAATTATAACAATACCTGCGATAATGGCTTTGACGATGTCAATGAATTCACAGTTCGATGCTCGTATTGTCTTTCGAGCAGCATTACGCAATCTGAGAAAACAATGGTAGCGCACTGATCGAAAGCCAAGCTAATTATTACTAATTAGTTGAAGATTCAAGGTAGACCAAGGGGTTGCGGCACCTTCATGGACATTTTATATCCCTACCGTTTCAATCGTACCTCTGATCCTTAAGGGTGGTTTGCACGTGAGATCAGGAAGGAGGTCATTTTCACGCGTGGGGTGAAGAACAGAAGGAGAAGAGCTCGCCAAAGAGGGAGTAAAAGCTGCTGGAAGGTTTGCGGCTCCAAAGGGTATTTCACCCTGTAACATTCCCCCAGGGGTGTAATCTCGCTTTGAAGTCAGAATGGAGGAGCCTGGAGGGCCGATCTCAGGAAGAAACGAAGAATGAGTAGCTAGATGAAAAGAGAGCGAGCGAAAAGCAGTGAGCTTTAACGAGATCGATAAAAGCTTCCTGAAACCAAGTATAAACCCTATACTGTTTTTCTTTTTCCTTACGAAGCACCGACCCTCCCCCACTTCACCCTTCGCCATCATCATCAAAGTACCTGCACTTG
>JARQST010000706.1:76763-131475 GCA_030142225.1 Pachycephus smyrnensis
TCGTTATAAACCACCAACCCGCCCCCCCCCCCCCCCCCCCTCCAAAGTACACTTGCCGTGGGAAAAGTCCATCATCTCCGATGCCGTCGCGCATCTGGCTACCCTTTCTCTTACAACCCCTGTGGCTCGCGATCATGTTAACATCCACATAATGGCGCTTCTGCGGAAGGTTAAGAAAAATCGTGCTTTTCTACTGGGACGACGAGCAGACCGGTCGCGAATGTGAGCTTTTGTGTTTAAGCTCCCTGCGACGTTTTCAATAGGAATAATCGTCAGATCCAACAAAGTTTACATTGGTGAACGAATAAGAAAAAAAAATCATGTTGTATTACCGGATTGGAGCTTACGCAGGGAATTCGTAAAGGATTTACGTTCTATTTCTAACGAATAAAAATTGCCCAATCCTATCGGACGCGTCAGAGAAGTTCCGTATAATTCAAAAGCTCAAATTCTCTATAAAAAATCTGATCTTTCGGATCCTCTGTGAACTGACCAAATCTCGTTTCTCTTATATCGCCCCCGATCACGTGAATTTTTATATTTGCGTAATAAGCTCGAAAGCACGGAAGACCCGTAACGACGGGCTTTACAGGATATAACCAGAGAGGATGAGAAAAAAGGAGAAAAAGTTCACTAGTCTAATGTTGCCGGGACGGGAAGTTAATTATCGATTCGTGCAAGCTCATCGTGGATTATATCGATATAACATTAACCGTACTTTATAATATACCCAGAGAGCTTTCACGCGGAACTTTCCATGAGTAAATTTTCCATGGAAGCTTTTTACGCTATATACCTCAGACTAGAATATCTTCATCGAGACATACGTAGAAATCGTAGCATCCATTAATAAAAATGGCCTCCCGAAATCATTTATTTGAAAAGACGACGATTATCCCGTGGGAATATCCTGTTTTTATACCATTCGCCATCTCTGCATTCCCGGTTGGCTATATGGAAGATTCACTAGGTTGCATTATTTAGTGGGTTGCGCCAGCTGGAGGTCCCGCGTCAACCGGTCAGAAACGAAAAGTTCGACTTGCATGAATGTTTCACGAAGCCGAGAGAGAGAGAGAGAGAAATTCTCTCTGTACGTACATATATCTATATATGTGTATCGCGTATAGACGAATGAGTAAACAAAATGGCGGCCATGGTTCGAGCGAGAGAGAAAAGAAGAAAGTGAGAAACGAGTGAACTGGACCGAACGGAGGCCTTGGGGATAGAAAGTGGATTTGGCGCGAGGAAAAGGAAAAAGGTGGAGCAAGAGAAAGAAAAGAGAGAAGAACAAATGGGATAAAATGAGATATTTTCCAGTGGCAAAGCTGGCTGGAAAAGTGGGTAACTTTGGCAAATGAGAAACTATGCATATTTCTCTTGCTGTGTACGTATTTTATTATTCGGACTGGGAGTCACCCGTTCTCTCTGCCTCGTTTACGTAAAATTCAGAATTCCTCTCTCGTGCTCGGTCTATCCTTCTCGTTCGCTACCTACTTCGCATTTGCTATTTTGCTTTCACTCGTACATCGCAACCTGCAACGTGAAACGAGCGCATACGCGTCCTTCACATATCATGAAGTATCACCCATTATAAAATGAATGAATGAAACGCAACTCGTTACGTCCTCGAGCCTCATGAAGGCATCATTTCGTGATCGACTGGGCTTTTGTGTCTATAGAAGAAAAAAATGAATGAAAAAAATATATAATTGTGGAAAAAAGGAATATAACGACTCATGGAGAATATACGAATATCGCAACTACGTTATACAGTGTGTAAACATGTATGCAAAGTGCCCTAGAGAAAAAGTTGTGCAAATTCAGGCCAAGTAAAGGAATAAAATATATTCTGGCAAGATGCTTGCATTATTTTCGCGATGAACCCCGTGAAAGTGCAAAATACCAGAGATTTCGTCTCGTTGACTTCGTCATTTAAAAGCGTGAAGAAGGGTTATATAACCATCTTTAAAAGGTACTTAACCTATAGAGTCACCCTCTCGAATAAATTGCACTAAATACAGTCAAGTTCACATGGTACCTTGTGGTAGTTGCATATCGAATAGTGAATGTCGACTGGAAAATATTTGTTGTAGGGTAGTAAAAACATTTTCTGGTCAAAAGGTAGTGAAACGAGCGTGTTATTTAACCACGTCTAACGTTTCCCATTTCTGTGAAATTCCGTTCAGACTACAGGGTACTACTCTTAAACTCTCGTCTGTTTCCCGGGAGTTGGGAAAAAAAGTGGTACGTCATTACCGTCGGGTCATAGAGGAAGAAGTCTAAGGGACATATACGTGATGGGAATACCTTAGAAAATTGTACACTCTGTAAATCCTTCCTCGTGGCGTTTAACAGTGACAAACAGAACAAAGGTATGTGAAAAATAAAAACTACCCCCCGAATCACAAGGCTGATATTCATTAGCGTTTATTACAAAACTTCGGTACTCTGTTTGATTTTGGTATAGCTAGTGACGATTGCCTGAGGATCGCATTGCCCAATCCTGGATGCTGGTGGGAATTCTAGATGGCGTGGAATGGTTGGATGATGTAGCGGAGGGTGGGAATTTGCTTTTGCTTTGATCAAGCCGAAACAAACATAGGCCGAGAGTGGTGAATTGGTTTGAGGAATAGGTGCCAGGATTACGTTCTCGTGTGTATCTTGAATTAATGGTAGTTGTGCTTATTCCACCTCATTCACGCTCTATCGTACATTGGCTACAGGCAGAAGTGGCAGCGTATAGGGGTGCAGGGATATAGGGGTGTCGGAATCCTCGAGTATAGGTACCAGACTACCAGAGTGCTTCGTTAACTCCTGAGGCAAGGTAGGACATACGTGTTACGGATTTCGAGACTCTCGCCGTAGGGTAATCAGACAGTATAGGGATACACATTTTCAGAATAAGTAAGGGGTAGTTTGTATTATCTTTGACGAGGGTGACTTTGACTTCTGATCTATACTGTACATCCTCTTATTTCGTACTGCATCTTTTTCGCGCTAAGAAGGTCTTAAGGTCAATTGCCCTTAAAGGTGAAGGGGGGTGTCGAAAATAAACCCCGGAGAGAGGGTGGAAACCCAAACTGAACAGAGCGGGTAGAAGGGTGGTTTGAGCCTCCCTGTGGCGTCTCTCATGAGAAGTGGATAAGCCAGGGTGAAATCGGAGAGAATCGACGAAATCGGATAGACAAGGGTTGCTTCCAACTTTCTAAACGGGAACTCTGCGACGCGACCTGTTCGAGGCTTCGATGGAATGGGGGATGACGGGGTTGGGATTTTCAGAGTTTTCCTACTGCTGGACGATTTAACGACTCTGTGACAATTTAACGACTGGGTTAATTCCTGGTAATCGGAGGAAATCTAGTTGATCATATTATAGGATAATTCTAGAATGACATTTAAAATACTCGTTAAGGGAAGATTACGGCGATCTTTTAATCTTTGTAATAATTTCCTTTATCTCATTTAAAAGGTTATATGAAAATATGTCTTTTAAGAATCCTTTACATCCCTATTCCTAGTTGTCATGGAAAAGATACGATAAAAAAATAAGATAGGCATACACTGAAATTTTGATGCTGTCATGTTATCAAATATCCATATTAAGCAATCGTGAAATTGACGTTCATATAGCTACTTGCAATCTCTATCGAAGCAAATACATGTTCATCCCTTAGAGAGAACGGGGATATATGGAGTAGTTGAAAAGTTATATACTTGAATCGCGGCTACTCCTCGTTAGTGGGTAAACGACGAAGCCCAGTGTCGCAACGGTCTGACGAGTGGCTCGTTAATTATCGATCCTAGAATAACGAGGAAGGGGTGGATACTTGGTAGAGGTCAGGGATTGGCAAACAAGAGGGTTGCAACACGATTCGAATTTCCATGGTAGATGAAAGCTTCTAGTACAATATGAGATGCACCAGGCAGATCACTGATTAGTAATTCGTAGGGATAGAAATATAGTCGTAGGGGGGTTGGAACTAAAATTGCTAAGTTTTTAGGAGGAAATCGGTTGTTCAAAAGTTTAATTAAAAGAAAAGAAGGTTTGATTACTACCTTGAGAGTACTGTAAGAAGAGAGACAAAGCCAGAGGAGCATCGAGGGGGAGAGAGAGAGAGAGAAAGGGAGGGCAAAACTACCAGATGGAACGAGGGAAATAATGGGCCTTTCTTGGCCACTTTCATCCCTTCCCAACCCTCGAGATGGCCTCCCGCCTACCCTCTTATTGTTTACTTTCGGGGTAGATAATTGCTTTTTAAATTAACCTAAGAATTAATTAACATAGAGAATATCTGTCTGGCTCTTATTACTCTATTGTGAATAGAAATTCCGTTTTTTTTTTCTTATTTCGAGGTTACGTTAGGTTCGTGATTCTTTAAAAGATTCCTACCTATCTCTCTCTCTCTCTCTCTCTCTGGAAATGGGCTGTTCTCGATGTCAGTTGTCAAGAATTTGACAATGACAAGTTCCCAAGAAATTCCTATCGGCTGAGGGACTTTTTGTGACTTCAGCCTCTGGCTCTGGAATTCTGGGTAATTTTCCACAAAGTGCAAAGACACTTCCCACGCCTTTTTGCTTCGGGCCTTCAAATCTGTCGGTGAACTTGTACAGAAAGTTGAAAGGTCAAAGTTCGTGAACGTGTTACAGCTTATGTATTAAAAAAAAAAGCAAAGGGTAGACCGTGAACACGTGGTCAGACGTCCTCATCTGTACGAATACAAAAGAATATCCGAAGAGAATCTGGCGGTTGGTTTTTAAAGTACCGAAAAGCTCTGAAAGGCCTCGTCCTTCCATCTACAACCCCAAATAGCAGACTCACCCCTGCTAGCTCGCGGTCTCTTCCTTATTGCGGCTGTTAAACAAGCAAGCTTGAATATTTGATTGGCAATTTCGTGGCTTTATAAAAGGGACGTGCTAACCGTTCGAACGGCCCGTTTCTCCATGGCTTTTGAAAAGGGTGAAGGATGAGGGATAAAAAAAAAGAAACGAGTAAAGCTTTAAAAAAGACGAACAAAGGGTAATTCCGATTCGCTATGAGTCTCACCTACGACCCTTTCAACATGCGCTTCAGTCGGTCTGGCAAACTTTACTCCGTAACATTCTACCTCGTAACGGTAAAAATATCCTTCTATACCGCATAAACGTAATACGTTAAACTTGGCTCTGGTTCCACGCGCAATCATGGACTCGTATATGAATACATGTATTACATAATATATAGATAAAGGAGGACTGGTAAAATAGCTTCCTTCGCTAGCTGTGTCATTAAAAGTTCGCGGCCGGCCTCAAAGCGCCGACAGGGCTATTAAAGCTTTCGAAACCCTTTCAGCTTTTATATCCTCCTAACCCCTCCTCCCTCAAACTACCACTATGGTACTCAGTCTCAATTCACTCGTTGTAACTAGAGAAGTACCTTTTCCTCCTCTTTTACATGGTCTCATTCATTCTGAACACATAGCGTATAGATACAGGCAGGATTTCTGTTTACCATAGAGCCACAGGCAAACGTCATAAATTAGAATTGTGTTCGGAGCTCATTTGACTCGTGCAAACTTTCTGAATAGCAAGTCCTAGCAAGTCCTACTTGGAGATCTTAAAGGTAGAAACTCTCTCCTGTTTTCATGTTCAGTCCCCCCCGACAGACTCCCCCGTCCTATCGTAGCGACTCGTCCTGGATATTGGATATGTTTCGTAGAGCCCTTCGCAGTAGGCCCTATACTCAAATCACGCGACGTCGTCGTCCTTTCGCGAGTTTATGCTCAGCTATTTTTTTTCCAAGTTAGATTTGCTCCGTGAACTTAGGGAGAGGACGTTAATTAGAGTTTGATCGTTATCCCTGTGGGTCGTTTCGCCAAGAAAGTTTGGTACGAAAACAAAAATGGTATTGCTCGAAAAAGGGCTGGAGGAGGGAAGGTCGAAAAAAATAAAGCAAAAGAGGAAAACGTGTCACTGGGGCGAAATGGCTGTCATGAGAAAATAATAGGAATGAGAAAATGATATTACGATGAATTACTCTAAGTTCCCTGTAGATGCCGCGGAGGGTATCGCGTAAATACTGTAAACGCGTCATATACACGAGTTAAGACGACTGTAGCCTGGTGATTCGACGCAGCTGCCGTCTTCGAAAACCGGATATAGGAGGTGGAAGTAGTTGTAAGGGATGTGCCTTCTAATCCCCCTTGCAGATGTAGGAATCGTTCTACCTTGTTCGGGGGTAGGTCGTACGTCTCAAAGGATTGAAGGGAGGTAGGTACAAGGGTATTACAATGACACGACGAAAACATCTAAGTTAACGATGTCGACGCTTTTCAACCCTTCATAAAGTACAATCCAACCCCCCTTCCAAGTTGGCGTTCATTGGCCTTCGACGGTCTTGAAGATGGCCGCAAACGCTCGGCACCGCCTAGACGTCGTGGACAGGTGTCTGCGGTTTGGCGGCCGATCGGAAACCTCCGGAAACTCCCTCGGAGGGTATACATGGGAGAGGATGGGGACGACTGAGTCGATGTCTGGGTCTAGGGGTTGGGTATGGAGACTTGGCCTGCAAGGGGATTTATCCTGCGCTCGGTGAGCCGCCTACCGCAAATCCTCCGGCTGTGGAATAACGTCGTCGAGTACCCAGGAACACGACGAGGAGCACGGGAAGAAAGAGGCTTAACGTTTTTATATTCTTTCATCTTTACTTTTTGTTCCTATCGTCTTTACTATCTTCGTCTAGACTTTGCTACTTCTTACTTTCTTCCTCTACGGACGTACCATGGATCGACCCTGAAGTGCCGGGGGTTGATTACGGTCCGGTTACCTCGACCTATTCTGCAATGAACTGCTTCTACGGGTCATACGTCAATTACTTGAACAGGGGTTGTCTACCCTGTTTTCTCATGGAGAATGAGGTAGGGACTGAAATGTGCTCTTTTTAGGGGTTGCTCTTGCGCTTCGTCTCTGGTTGGCTACCCTGGATTTCCTACGCTGAACTATTTGAATAATATACTAGACCCTCTGACAACCCGGAAGAGTGACTTTTCCTTCCGCATGGATTTCTACGAATTAGCTTGCGTTTTGGGATTAAAAATATAAAAAATTAACGTAAAAACATTACATGTCAAGATTCCGACCAGTCACGCTGCGAAAACTTCGCTAGAGCGTAGTCAGGTAATTCTAACGATATATTGTATCTGTGTTTTATTTATCCAATTCCCGGGATAGCTTTCAGATTCCTGAAAAGAATTGTCCCATACTTGGATACAGTGGAGTTCGACTGGGGCAATATTCTACGACAGCCAAAGGATATACGTGCTGGAAGGAATCGAGAGAATCGAAGACTCGTCCTCTTTTTAGTCTAGTGCGTTAACTTCAAGAGAATAGCATGTATATAGACTAGACCATCGAATGACGAGTGAACGTAGCGGAAGGACGAAGAGGAGGACAAGGGATAAGAACGCAGTGAAGTAAAAATACAAAGTAAAAGAATTACAAAAAAAAGGACTTCCAATGAAAAATACCTAGAGAAGGAAAAAGGATGAAAAGAAACCCGGAAGAAGGATATGGAGACCAGAGAGGAGGACAAGGTATAAAATGTCGGAGTTCGTGAAGCAGACCATGCGGAAAATTACAAATAGTTGCAGAACCCTGGATGGAAGGGGTGCGCACCCTCTTCGAGCATACGGATGCCGAAGGATAAGCGAAATTCGTGATAAAATAAAGAAATGCGTTTTCCACGTCTTACCTAAACTTCCTTCCTCTCCCCACCTTACTCCTGGCATCATCTGTATCTTGTCCACGTATCTAGATAGTATCTAGAACAAATAATGAAACATGGCCGACGTTTCGTGTTACCCCTTTCATCCCTTTCCTTCTGCTGTCTGGCATACGAGGTTCACTATCAGTTAGAATTGTTCCCTTCTTGTTCCTGGTGTACGTACATCCCTCTACCTATAGCACGAGAACGTAGCGGTTACATGCTGGACGATTACCTCGTGATTCACAATCCAAGTAGCAATGCTATCAACCAGGAAGGAATTACCCTCTGAGAAAAATATTCTCTAGCGTAATTTTTATTTACTTTTCTATAATAGGGAAATAGTACCAACTTTGGATATACGCATTATAGGATTTTCTCTGTCAATTATATTTGCGAATGCTTTATGCTTACGAACAGGAAATACAATCGTATATAAGTTGAAAAGATGGCGTCACGGACAGGTGGAGACAGATGAAATTAGAAATGACATCTTGGATAGTAAAAGCTGGTATTCAATATGAATACTGCTGCGGTAAGATATCCAGAAAGAATATCAAAGAGTTACGGGGATTGGAGAAAGAGCAAATAAATATAAAAAAAAAATTAAAAAAAGATCTGAGAAGCAAGCGGATCGGCGAGTCCGCCATGTAAATGTCTGTGGTAAGGAAATGTCGCTGAACAGCCGTTAGTCGTCGCTGTCGTCGTGGTCGTTCGACGAGACGGAATAAAAAGGGAACGCTCGAAAGAAATTTCGCTGAATATCAAGAAACCCAAAGGAGTTTGAGGCGCCGGGACGGCAGAGAATCTTCTTGGACGTCGTCTGTAGACTACGGATCCGTCTTTACTCATCCGGAGCGATTTAGTTGGCTTTAGGAATTTCATCACCACGATTATCGAGGAGAGTAACGCCGACGTTAAATTTCCCCGAAATTTCCCCAGGAATTCCCAGGCGATACAGTCTTTATTGCGTTAACTGTTAAGAAGGGGAACGAAACCGGAAGCCAACCTTCTTCGTACGTCGTTTGGCCCTTGAACCTTCTTCTATATAAAAGGTCTGACCCTTATTCTCATGAAACGCTACAGTAAACTTTTTTAATCAATTCCGTCAATGCTAGCTTACCCTTAGTGTCTTATAATCGGGTTACCAATAAATTGACCTACGATAAGTGCCTCCACCTGATCCACATTCTCATCCCTTTCATCCACCCGGAAGTGAATATGAACGTACATACCTCGAGTTCGTCATTTTAAATAATAAAATACTCACGGCAATCCCATATACCATTGTCAAGAACAAAAGGTCATACGAATTGCGAGAAACCGGTGAAACCAAAAAAAACAGTCGCCCCTCGATAATTAAAAGTTCCACGCCGACTCTTGACCTTTCAGGTCGTTCGTGAATAATAAATGAAACAAGGGTGAAAAATAGAGAGTGCAGGGTAGCAGTCGTAATAATCATTGAAATTCACAAAAGAACGATTTTTCCATCGAACACCCCCTTGACAATAAGAATCCATTATAGATTCTTAATGGAAAGACGTCAATGGGCAACATCCCTTTAAAAAAAAGAAAGAAAAAAATTACACACCCTTAACCATTAATAGATGGGTGACAGATTGATAAGGCAGAGTAGGATTGGATCCTCTAATTGGATGTGAAAGGTGTGTTTACAGAGCGACGAGTGGCGTCCTCGTCGTTGTCGACCCGACGACGGTGGCAGTCGTCGACGTCGTTCTAGGTAGTTGTCGTCGTTGGCGTCGGTGTCAGAGGAGTCGGTTAACGTTTACGCTCACAGAGCCTTGTCCCAAGGGATTACGATAAAGCTCCGCGAAATTGCCCGAAAGCCACGGAATTTCAATGGCGTCGCGAGCCAAGGGTAGCGCACAGGGTGACGGAGGAGTTGGAAGGGTATATGGACCAGGACTTATTGATTGTAATTGAAAACGAAACTACTTTGAGTTTCGAGGCATCGCGACGCCTACGCAAAGAGGAAAGGTTACGATAAGCCGAAGAAAAGTAAACAAAACCATTTAGATAAGGGACCTTACATATATACACAAGTATACTATATATATACTTGTATTACTTTCTTCTACCTACCTTGAGCATAATGAGAAGACTCGTTAGGTCAGCATGACTTGACCTTTCTTGAGGGTTTCATTGGTAAATGATCCATGACTGGATGATTGATTGAAAATCTAAGAATAGACATAGGCCACCAAGTTCTTCTTTTGATATTTTTCTAGATCAAAGAGATACTCCGATCAATTGATTTCCTTACGATTAAAGAGGACTCGAATCCGAGCGACTGAGAGTATCTTCCTACAAGCGGAAGGTAGTAGCTGAGGGGTAGTTTCCGTGCCCGGAAGTGACAAGGATATCTAACTTAAATTACGTTTCGTCCTTTAATCACCAAGCGCCGGATGGAGTTTCGACCCTGTGGGGACTTAGCATGGAATTTCTTTGAGACGAGTTTCCATGTTGAAGTTTTACGCAGAGGCTGCTTACTCTTTGTGTCTCTGCATAGGAGCGAGGTAGAGGGAGAGAGAGAGAGAGAGAGAGAGGAAGCAAGTGGGTGCGAGAGAGACGAAGATGGATACGTAAAAGGACACGCACCTTGAAGAAGGAATAAAAGGATCCAAGGAACCAAAGAAGATTCTATAATAAGATTTTCTTTCTTTTTCGCTTTCCACGCTCGCAATTTTTTCGTTATTTCCTCAAACTTACCTCTCTCTCTCTCTCGCTCTCTTTCAAAAAACGAAATCTTTTTTTTTGGATTTCTCTTCGTCCGGTTCTCCATATCTTTGTATGGCTCTCTATCCCTATATACATTTAATGAAAAAGTACACATAAATATATAGGGGTTAAATCTCCGCTGCAAGAAAACTTCCGATTTACTTAACTGAAGGGTAGAATCTCGCGCGTTTTCTACCCCTCGCTATCCCCGGAACGAGCTCAATTTCAATATCATTTGAATAGCATTTCAATAAGTGTAGAAACGGCGGATAGTCCCTCAAGGAATCCACGGTGTAGGAGAATAAAAATGAATATAGATATATCTGTACTATCCATATATCTATATAAATATATATTTATATACGTTCGAATTGATAACTTCGGGGACAGGACACCATAAGGGTCGATTCATCCATGTAAGCTAACAATTTTTTTCTTAAAAAAAAAAAAACTAAATCTTGGAGCATCTAGCACCGGAGTTCTATGCTATCTTAACCTAGCGTAACCATTATCATTTCCGCTCCCCAGATCGAGTCTCCCTTCGTCAGCACACCCGCCTTATCCCCTGCTTTTGTCCATGCTGTCAAAGTACCGAACGTCCTCGACCTCACGCCCGCAATCAACTATCCTCTTCGCGACACTTCATCCTGGAGGCGAAGGACCCAGGATCCCGTTGTACATTTCTATAGTACTCAACAAGTACTCACCCCGGTAACTCCATCCTTGTCGAATGCTCGGGCCTCTTGCGGTCAGAAACACCGGTCCGAATTCTCTCACTCGCGCACATGCTAGGTAGAGCCTGAAGCTCCCTTCTCCCCAACCCTCACACCGCGACGCGCGATAACTGACTGGCTTATCATTTTCACTCAACTTGAAGACCGCTGCTCCCCCCTCTCTACCTGCGATATGTTGTTCTTATATAGCAGCTCATTGTGCCCCCTCGCGTGTACCTGAAGCTGAATCGGTTCTTGCGTCAATCGTACCGGTACCATATCGATATTTTTGTTAAACTAACTGACTTCCTTTTTTTTCTGAATTCCTAAATCACCTATTCACCACTAGTGATAAGCAAGAGAGCACGATTAACAAATGTCGTATCTAATCAACAGTTTGCGTCCGTAACAGCATTCATTCTAATAATTATATTTTGAAATGAAAGCATCATTGATGATTGCTCCTTTAATAACATATGTAATATTTTTGTATTACGAAAGATTGCAAATATCTTACAAAATGGATGTTCTACTAACAAAGATTGTATTTTAGATTCGTATATGACGTACACAGCATACGTTCACCCGAAGGGGAGTTGCATCAGAAAAAATTGCACAAAATTTACTTTATCCTCTCGCGTTAGATATGTATACATATATACAGGATGTATTTTATACTTGTTACAACTGAGAATCTCATCGCATAATAAATCGAATCGTTTATCCTCGTGACATTTGTATCGGTCATTCGGTATGGCGGATAGAGACGATGCCAAGGAAAAATGCCAGAAAGTTTCTTTATTCTTTTTTTTAATATAGTCTCATAATCCTCAGATAGTTTGGCTACACTGCAACGGATGAACAGACAGAGGAACAGGAAGACAGGCGAAACGAGGAACGTGGGTCGTTAATCAACGTGACGAAAGGGAGGGGGGGGGGGGGGCGTAAAAAAAAGGAACAAAAGTTGCAAGAAACAGGAAAGAATTGAGCAGAACGGTTACAGGCTGTTTCAGTCAGACTGTCCATTTGGATGAGAATTTATTGGATGCCTGCACTATCTTCTACAACATTTATGAAGGCAAATGTCATAAAGTGACAAAAGATTGACAGAACTTTATTTAACAGTTAACAGTTCAAGGATTAATTTTTCCTGATTATAAAAGAAGAGAAAATCCTGTCAGAGTGCTTCACCTAAACTTTGATAGAAAAATAATAATTATTCTTGGAACATCCGTAGAGTGTAGAAATAAGGATGGCGTAAGGTAGCAGGTATATCGTGGGTATGGTAGCTGGAAGGTAGAAGGTCGACGTAAACCGTTCGTCAGACAAAGTAGCTTCCCAGGCTTCCTTCCTATTATCCTTGCTTGCCGGTCCGTTCACTCGGCATGCATACAAAACAGTATTTATGGGTCGATTCTGGAGGGTGAAGTTCTAGGGGTAACTTTCGAAAAATATCCATCGACTATTAATAGGGAAACGATGTAACGCCTCATCTCTAATAATACTTGGGTAAATCCTCTCATTCGGCAGAAGAAGCCATCATCATTCTGGGAAGTATCTTCAGGATGACTGGAACATGATTGGGCGGATTCTCATCGAGGGGGTTGTTTTAAGATAAATGGTAAATGGATTAGGGATGATAGGTAACGCTTGAAGGAAAATACAGTATTCTTGGAAAAGTGAATAACGCTATAACCTATATGTATATAGCATCAGTAAGGGCGGGTTGGTGGTTTTTGCATTGCTTAGAATATAAGGGAGGGTTTAGCTGCATTGAGAAGGATTTTCCATCTGCATTCGCGTCTAAGTGGAATTTATAGGTAGAAGGAGAAAATTGAGAAACAGAGAATGAAAAAGGAGTAAACAACCTCTGGGTATCAGAGTAGCCCGTCTAGGAGGTATAGAATCCATGGGTAAATGCTACCCTTATATAAAAGTAGGTAGTAATCGAAGCAGGCACGACGTTCAGCGTCGCGGCGACCAGCTTCGATCTGATGCTGGCTCCCTTCCGTTTAGATGGTTAGAACGAAACAGGTGAACCGAGAGAAACGTAGGAAGGACTGTGGGGAGGGTTCTCTATATATATACATATAGGGGGTGGCTGAGCTTGCAAAGAAAAGGTCCCACCCACCAACCCCCAGCACGAAGTGCACCCCCTACTAACGTTATAGGCAACGACCCCAAAAACCGCTCTAGCGTATTGCAATCATCACACTCATTATCGCCTAGTAAGGGAACTACCCCGTTCAACCCTCCGCGACCTTTTCCATATTCCCTAACTATTTCCTCCATTTCTTTTTATGCTCCCTTTGCCACTCTCAGTTTCTCAAACTCACTGGCAAGCCTTGAAGCTTTTAGCTACATATGTGTATGTATACTATGTATATACAGCTTTTCAGATTCGCTTTCCTGGAAAAAAAAAATTCAGCTGAAATCGTGTGGTCTGGAACATGGCAAAGGTAAGGGTCGGTACGTTTGACTGTGCAGGGTTCTCGAAATGCCTGGCTGGATAGATGACTGGCTGGTTGGGTGACTGAGTTCCTCATTCGTCGCGTTTTCCTACCGAAAGGTCCTCGTTAGCGTACGTCCTCAGAATTAAAGTGAGCAGCCAGCGCGGCGTGTTTCAAGAGGGGTTGCAAAAAAAAATGGGAACGATGGCTAGGATAGGGATGAGGATTGAAGGGGTTAGCTGGATGCGCCCGAGCGTGATGCAATTAGCGCGAGAAAATACGGATGCGGATGCTCGTGCCATCTTCTAAGCATTTTATACGGACGAACGCGGACCTGGATGGAACTAAACGTCGTCAGGAAATTTCGCAGAGGGACTATTATGCGATAATCACCCTTAAATAGTTGAGCTGGTGGCGAAACGCTTAAAGGGACCTTTTGTTTTTCTTTTTAATTTTAAGTAAAGAAAGAAGATACGTGGGTAGAAAACTTTCCTTCCCCTTGCGTACTTAACAGCTCCGTTAAATAATTATGAGATTGCAATGATAATATCGGCAAAACCATTTTTATTATAAAATATAATAATACGTAACATTTATATCGCCCAATCTTTTGACTTATTTACACAACCAGCTATTTATGGGCTATTTTACACAAAGTAGGTATTATCTTTGGATTTTCTCGAATACGTCATTAGCTCTCATTAGTCCGGCGTTGCTCGTCAAGATTTCACTTGACATACATAGATATCTCGAAGCAAATGCGGCGATGCAGATTTTCATCACGAACCAATCCGAATGCCCCATTTACATCCCTTAGCACCATATTATAAATATCTTCTTTAATATTTTCAACTTACACACGTATCGTACACAATGATGTCTAGACCGAACACTTTTAGTCCTTTTTTTAAAAATCTTTTCAATAGCTTATCTCTTTTATTCTCTTTTATTTAATTTAACGCAATCCATCACGCGTGTGCACACGCATGTCCATGAATATCGTACACCTTCGTCCACAACTCTCACGATGATTATAACCACTGTTTACTCTCATTCTACACAGAAGTCATATTTAAGAGGAATTAGTAAACTGACAGTGATCGACTGACACCTCAATTAATGACAATGTCAAAGTGCATCGGTACACACGAGAAGCTTGATGAATACTCAACAGGTTAATCATCCGGTAACGAGATATCTACTCAAGGATTTAATGTAATTCGTGAGAGTCCTTGGAGAGTGAAGGATACCACCACCGTGAGGAGATTAGATAGACATACCGATCATCCCCTAGAGGATCAACAAACGGTCACGAAGGAGAGGGTGGTTGTCTTGGGTGATGCGTACGCGTGAATGGATTGCGAGTATCTCGATTGTCAAATGCGCAGAGGATCCGAGTGTGGATGCTGGGGCTTGTGTCGGGCGGCGCAAAAGCTGAGACCAAAGCAGAGCATCAGTAGAGCGACGGATCCCACGAGAAGATGACTCGACCAGGACACGGAACACTTTCCTGAAACAGATGGAAAAAAGAAAAAAGAAAAAGAAGAAAGAATTAAATAATGAGCTGTCGATAAACAGTATCGTATTTAAATTATCGTTGAGATGTTCCTGAACGTGATTTGATCTATATCCAGGAACCTTGAATCTGACGAATTTATTACTGGGGTTCGGAGTCGGAGCTTTTAGGCTTCCAAAGCTTTTCGGGGCTTACTGCGTGAGATAGACAGAGGAAGATTTTCGATAAACTCCAGTTAGCCGAGAAATCATCGGGTCCGGTCTGGTCCTCTATAAATTCAAAGACCTAACGGGTGGCTGCCCTTTGGATTCAGCAAGCCATAAATTGCCAGGTCAGCTAATTTCCTACGATAGATATGCACATTATGGCCCGGTACAATTCACGGATATATTCTCGCGCGAACCATCGAGAACCAGGATAAACCAGCGTGAACCATAGTGCACGCACAGGCATTACGATTCCCATGGGTTTTCCGGACTCTCGCGATCATTCTCTGCTACCGTCAGAATTCGTGTCAGCAAGCCACTATTAACGTCATCATACATGTTTGGCAAACTCAACCAGACCGTATGGTCGGCACTTTCCTGATGTATAAAATCGTCCTGGCCCTGGGGAAATTCGCGAAAACTTTGACAGGACGCTCGTTAAACTTGTACGAGTTATACGCCACCCTTATAGATCTAGGTATACCCTTGCACGACCGGACACAATGGTAACGATAGTTTAGGGTGAATTCACAAAGTTTAACTATCCTCACGCTATCAGGTCGTCAGTGATAAATCTCACCGAGATTGTAGACGTTCGCAGACTTTCCGCAGGATTCCCGCACCTCACGGTTGTCCCATCCGATCGGATACATAACCAATCCTCCACATATCATCACAGCTGCGAAGAACCATAGGAAAACATCCATTATTCAGTTTGCCGAGTTATACCGAAGCAATTTTCCAGGAACATAGAAACGATAAAGAACTCACCAGCTAGTAGCTGCAAGGAACCCAGGAGTCTGGTGTGCTTTGGCGTTCTGAGTACGTGGGGCAGGAAGGAGGAGGCTGCAGCTAGCAGGGTGAGAGTACCGATTACAGTCATAGCCACGCCAATTCCCATAGTGACTGTACTAGCCTGCCACCATGCGCTGGGAATATCCCAGAAGCTAAAAGATCAAAATTCATATCCATATGCATAAATACAGGCAAGGCGCACACACGTGTCACTGATCTAGACACCAGTTGCTTCTAGACTGGACGACGCTAGTGTATTTTTTATAATATTTTTGTCACCCTCTCTCTCTCTCTCTCTCTCTTTATACCCCGCTCCTTTCACTCTCCTCCTTTTCTGTTTTTAAACACTTTTTCTTTGATCCCAATAAGAAACCGTTACGCTCTCTGATGTGAAAAGCAGAGATGCTTGCTCTGCTCGATCACGGAGACTAGAGTCTCGAGTTACCTTGCTATGCGATATTCTCAGGAGGTTATTAAGTCGATGAGGAGGCGCCTTAATGGAATACGTCGAGTGTCCTGAGGGAGTTAAGGTGAGTTAAGGAGAGTCGGATTGGAACTTACCTGGAATACCTGGCGCACTCGTAAACAATTTCTGGAGTGGTGTTGGGAGCTCGTATTCTTGGATAATTGCAGCGTCGGAACGAGCTAAAATATGCGTCGGCTTTTCCGAGTAATCTTCCCTGGAAAAAGAGGCAAAGAAAAAAAACTTGTAGGTACGACCTTTTTTCCATGGTCCCTTTACGGTTTGTTGATCCGTGGGTGGGGCAGATACGAGAGAGGATCCCACGAGCGACATCAATTATACGTCCTTTTCTTTCTTTATCTTTTTTCTACGTTTTTTCGTTTTTCAGTCTTTCTCCCTGTATGTATGTATATATATACAGGTACGTTTCGGGTAAGTTTTCAGAATGAGATTTCACGGCGATATCCCGGAGGAGCGATGGCGGATAAAAATTGTCCAATAAAGAAATTCGTCGAAATCCGTAAGACGTTGCTGTTACCATTGGATCGAAGTGAGAGAAGCTTTGGCAAAAAGTCCCTCACGATAAATCCTAGTATTCCACGACTGGACTAGAACATTTTGGAATCCGGTGAGAAGTTTGAAAAAGTTTTGCGTGAAGAAGAGTGGGGAGGAGCGCCTGCGGGAATGGGAAAACGGGACTGGGAATGAGAACCAGGAAGACGAAGCCGCGAGAAGAGAGTTACAGGGCCGTTTTCCGGTGGCTAGGACAGATAAGGGAATTTCACGTGTCTCAAGGAGGAGTCCTAGGGGAAGAAGTGCGAGGGATATTCTAGCTAGGGAAAGTCCTGAATATAGTCAGGGAGTAAGAATGGACGTTTATTTCAGGGATAAAACCAAGAGGAGGCTTGCCGACTTTGCATGGCGAAACCAGGTCGTTACGGTTTTTATTTGAAAGCGAGGAACTGGATACGGTCTTAGAGTCTGAAAGCATAATTGAGTATTCCGTCGGTCCTTAATTTGCTGCTCCGCCAGCAGGAGAAAGAGAGAGAGAAAGAGAGAGAGAAAGAGAGAAGAGAATACGTAGTATAAAGAGTATATAGAGAGTAAGGAACTGGTAGAGGGGGAATTACTTGGAAGAACCGATGGGACCAGGATAATTTCAGAGGGTTCACCGAGGGAAACGACCTGTAGCCGGTAACGCACTTTCGTATAATGGACCTCGCTTAATCGCACTGCCATTAATTAGTAGTATTACACGCGTCATTTGGGAAATACGATGGAATTCATAAACGGGATCACGTTATTCTCCCATGAATCTCCCGAACAATTCGAGCGTTATGAAATTTCGATTCTTTGTGAATACCGTAAAATTGGCAGGAACGACTACTGAAAACCATTGGCAATATTCAAAGGGAGACGAATGACCAATTCGAGTGAGAATGGCACGGTACATACGTGTATATATATACATACATAGAATATACATAGTGGATACTAGCTCCTGGAGACTAGGTAGATTCATTCGTTCGAAGAATCCTCTTTCTCGATGTAAGGAGCTTTCTCGCGTAGAAAATTCCAAGAGTATTCCCTTACGATCTCCCTGGAGAGATCCAGAGCAGTCGAGAGGATTTCGAATGGAGGGTGTAAGGAGTGAGAAGAGAAAGAATAGTGGGAGGAAAGGAAGAGGGGAAGTGTGTTCCTGGCGAGTTCGAAAAGGGCGTAGTCCTGTCGTTTTAAATTATTTAGAGAGTCCTGGCGAGCTTTTCTTTTGGGGATTGCTCGTGGATGGAACCAGTATAGGAGGCAAATATGGAAAGGGTATGAGGGGATGAAATATACAGAGAGACCTTTCAAGTACTAGAGGTCCGACTTCGAAGCTTCCAACAAGAATTAAGGGTAGACGAGATGGAAAGCATCGGAGTAGGGGAATGAGGACGCTGGCCAAGGAATGTACCTAATAAAATTCAAACGTCGCTCCCCTCGAAAGGCGCTGAAAGCTTTGCCACCCCCCTGTTTGCCCCTACCGCTCGTCCCTTTACAAGCGCCAGCACTCACTAGACGCGCTGACACGTACGCGAGTACCTATACCTCCTTGCGACAGTATCCTCAAAGAGGGTTGGACGGTTGAGGGTAGAACCTTTACCTGGATCCAGTAGGGCAGATAAAACCCTGAACAGGCTAGGATCGATGCCACAGTGGACAAAGTCGCCCAGAGGATACACAACACTGTCATCTCATCTGACAAAATGTGAACTTTGAACCGGACTATCCTTTTAGAATAGCATGAATTTCTTTCACTAATGAAATGATTATCATGGCACTGATAAGAGCACACTCTATGCAATGAAATTATTATAAAAGTTCTAACGCGCTGCTGATGTGTTTACTCAGTCTGTTCCATCTGGTACGATAATCGTCACTGTCACCTTCTGTTCATCCCTTTAATACTTTTCCGATAATAAATAATCGATATCTTAATTATAAAATGCCTTCTGATTAGCTGGCTATCAATTTGCTAGGATCCCCGAGGATAATAGAATCCGACTTTAAAGTAGATTTCGTACTGTGATTGAATTCCTATCGATTAATTCCAGTTCGTCTTCTTCACACTATTATCAATTTATCACTGAATCGTTCACTAGTTCACGTTGGTACATTTATCACGGAATTTTCACACTTCTTTTATAATTCAGTCTTGTCATTAGGTCAGCGGACGTTCATTCTGTCACTGGACACAATTACACTGCTGAATATTGTTCACGCTCCTTATGCACGTTATCCCAAATGACAACTTCTTGATTAACTTCTTTGAAGATATTGCCTTCTTTCATTAAGACCCTGCTTTCCTGTTATCTTCAAGATAAAACAGCGTGAAATCTTTTGAAATGTCACAGAAATTAAATGTATATAGTACACTCCAGGGAATCCCAGTGCTGTCGGAGATACAACGTGGGCGGCCATACGTTTCTGCAGTGTTAATAATAGAAACGCAGCCAGCGCACGCAACGTTCTAGGACAAAGGGCCAAGGTTTTCCACTGGATACGAACGAGCTTATAAAACTTACTGTCCGTGCCATATTTCTTTGATATCGTCACAGTTCCTTTTTCCAACCGGCTTTGTGAAAATGTACAAAGGAAAGTTGCGACGAGTTAGAAGAAGACGTACGGAGGCACATAAACGCGCGTGGATCGGACAACTAGGGTATGTACGTATAATTCCGTACAGACAAACTTTTAAGCAGAATTCTCGTAGGTGAAATATCAGCGAATCCTCCTTGTCCCGTGTTGATATCACGTCCTTAAGAAGGAGCCTGTACTCGTAGGCAACAATAGTACTTTCAGTAAAGATAAATGCGCCTGTATAAAAAGCGTCTTCAAATCCGACTGACTTGGTAGTCGGCGAGTCTTTAACGTAACGACAAAGTCTGGTTTAATAATAGAAACTCTCCTCTGCGTTAAAGATCCCCCACTTCAGTAACGTGCGTAGCGACGTCATCTGTACCAACCCGACGTTAACTGTTAAACGGTTTATACCGTGTAAACTTTGTCCCTTTTGTAGTTAATTAATCTGCAGGTATTACTATGTCTTTGATACGTTTATATAAAGTGTCGATAGAGGAATCCTGGTTGCGCCAAAGTCCGTGGGCGCGTGATAAGAGGCACCCCGAGCAGCATGGCGTCTCTTTGTATATACGTGTGATTTAATTATAGACCGCTTGGCAGGAGGGAAGGGACCGTCGAACGTTGGGCAAGGTGATTCTGTTGGGAGATTTAAAATATAAAGGGATTCAGAGGATAGCGGGAACCAGACAGAATGACAGAGGGAAATGAAGCGGTACGGCTGTGCGCGTCGCGACGTCGGCCGTACGACTGAATCGGCGTCGGAGAGCGTCGAGGAACGTCGCTGAGAGCGTCCCCTGGCGTCTGCCTACGGTATACCCGTCGAGCCATCTGGCAAACATACGTAGATGTATATATAGTGGCGGTCGGCCGAGAAAACTGTATATACAGGATTAATGTATATGCAGTCACTGCGCGTGCGCACAGGATCACCATGAAGATCCTGGCGATAGGCTGTTCCTATACGAGTACCGTGGTCCTGTATCCCTTCTATACGTCTGGCCTTCTACCGTTATAGCCTTCTACTCTTCTACCCTTGGTGTTTCTCACCCCAGAAGCCATGGCGGATCGGCTCCCGACCTACCACACGCAAACTGCCCTTGGAAATGCTTCGTCGACTCGACAAAGAAAATCCGTTGGATGCTTTTCGGATTTGTTTTCTCTATTGCGGAATTGAATGGGAAGAAGAAAAGAGTAAAAAGGAGAAGAAGAGCGCTAAAGGGAAATGAAGAAAAGGCGAAAGACGCTTCAAGGGTTGTAAAGGAGGAAGAGGAGGAACGGGCGAGAACGGATCGTCGAGTGGTTTGTTGTTCGGGATGAAATTTCTGTGGGTTTCGCGGAAGCATGTCTCCCCAGGACAATAAACTCCCATTTCGCTTTAAATTCCATAGAGTTTTATTGCAAGGGATGAGAGAAACTCGACCAAATCTCGTTTGGCTAAGCATATTTTTATGTGAATGCCGCAAACAGCAGCAGCAGCGGCAGCAGCATCATCAGTACCATCAATAGCAGCAATACCAGTATTCCTATTGCCACTGGCAGCATCATCGAGACCAGCGAGTCCCTTTAGACTCCCTTTACAGAAACCTTAGGTATCAGGGGCAAAGCGCAAAGAGTACCCTGCCCAGGGTGTCCCTGGTAATAATCTGCAGTGGCGCGTTTCCATAACCGTAAAACTGATCTCTTCGACGGGCAACCATCCTGACAACCAAGCAGCCAAACCACCCCGTATCCTTCAATGTTCCGAGGGGGAGCCATTTCGGACGCAACCCTAAATCGATTACGTTCTCGATTTATTTTTATGGTATTGAGTCTCGGCTGAATGGGGATTCGGAAGCCGTCATGATTCCCTACCGTCCATCGGTTACGTCATGCTACCTATCTCATTTACAATGCTTCCTCCTTCTTTCTCCCCCTCTTACAATTTTCTGATCTCTCTCCTCCTCTACCGTACAATGTCACAGTAGTTTTATTGGATGCCTTAATTTCAGGAAAAATTCCAACGAGAATCATCGTTAGGTCATAAAACCATCAAAGTCAGGATCTTGTCTCAATGTTGAAGCTTTTAAAGGAAGAATAGTCCTTCGAAAGGACATACCAGGAGTCTTACTGTAAAATAATCAGATTGTTTCACTGGTGGTCCTGTATCAGTAGTAACAGGATGTTCCTGGTCAGACAGACAGTTAGATAGGTACACCGACAGAAAAATAGATAAAGCGAATGGTATCGATGTGATCCAATTTTTTTTTTTACAAAAACAAACCGACACAGTGCCCAGAGAATAATAGGTCCACTACGGAGAAGAATTCATTCCAGAACCGACCGGACGTTTAATTACTTTTTTTCTAGAAGGTCCGAGGAGCAGGAGTGTGGTCCAAGCTGGACAGAAGAGAATCGATATACCTGGATAACTATCCTTCCATTTTATAGGGCTCGTTGGTCTCGCTACTAACTAGCTACTAGCCGCTACTATATTCTACTGGGTACTAGAAAATAGCTATAGTATCTGAGCAAACTCACTATACATAGAGTCGACCAGTTTTCCAGACACAACACAGACACTGCATCCTAATGAGAACGTTTTCTCATCCACCTTCGATCCTCTCCCCATCAGCCTATCACTCTCTAGTCATTCTCCCTTGTTTCATGCCTCTCTCTCTTCTCCTCTTAAATTTTCCCCACTTTATACTATCTCTGTCTATCTTTATCCTAGATCATTCTCTCATTCCCGTATTCCGTGTCGTATTGCCGTATGGTTTGCCACGAGCAATTTAATCAGAGCGCAATTACACTCTACCTTTGCACCGGGCTTACGTTTTGCGTCTTGCGGAGATTGGCGTGGCACAATGAGGCAAATGAAGGCTTAGAGAAAGGACGAGTAAATGTGAAAACAGAGAAAGGGACAATGAAGCCAGAGTAAGTGCACGGCAGAAGCATACTAGTGGAGAATACGGGAACGGGAATAAAAGAAATAGCAGAATAAAAAAAAAGCCACACGAAGCAGGAAGTGTTCTCTCGCAGATGAAGGACTAATAAAAATATTGTTTACGACGGCGCGAAACGTTATCTCGCGCAATAAAGTGAAAAACCGTAGAATCGTCGACGTCGGCATCGTCCTCGCGTCGTCATCCTCCTCCTCGTCGTTTCAGTGCCACAAGCTTTGAAATAAAGGGAAACGAGGGACGATTTGAAAGTTACCCGTAAAGCCGTAGAAGCTAACTCGAAAACATCCTAGGACTATGAATATTTAATGAAATAGAGAGAATTTTCGAGTCTTCATAGTTTTTCTGGTTAACGCTCTCGGCTTTGCTTGTGGAAGAACCTCATTTAATACGAATAGCACAACCTTTGGTCAATTTTACCGGAAGTTCCTTCTGCTACCGATTTTTTAGTATACTCCACTATATTTTCGATATCACGTCGCACTTCTTTTATCACTTTTTGAAAAATACTCACGAAAAACAGTTGTTCCTTTGACCAACCCATTACACGACTAATCGTCATGTTTCGTTTGCTGGTTTACCAGTAGTCTCCGACTCCGTCGCTAGGTGGCGCTGATTACTTACTGAGGCTAACGCGGCAGAAATTCGAAGAGGATATTTACAAAAGAAACGAAACAGAAGAAAGGATAATTACTAGGGAAGCGTGTAATAGTTATTTCACATAAAGAGGAATACTGTATATAACGTATGTGTTACTTTGTAGCAATGGCGGAGACGCTGTGAAATACGATGCCTGGACACGTATAGTCGTCTAATGCACAGCGTCGTCTACACGGTACAGAAAGGGAAGGAAGAAAAAGGAAAAGTAAGGAGGATGGAACTATACTGTATAAAGTATAGGGGGTAGGAGGGTTGAAGGTGGGATCTTTTGGTAAAGGTAGAGACGAGATAGCAGCTAGAGGAGGTTATGTGTTTTAAAAGGTGGATTCCAGGCACGCTTTCAAAGCCGCTGGTTATTTTCCTGGCAAAATCACAAAAATCCTTTTGCAGGCGTGATGCCGCATACGCAATGTTACTCTTAGCGTAACTTGGATGAAGTCTGGGCGACTCTGATCGAGAGGATAAAAGAGAGGGTGGGTTATATATAAAAGGGTATAAGGTGAAAGTAGGATATTCGTGGATGGGTGAAGGTATATCGCTATTCCACTATAGGGGGGTGGATGTCCAGACTAAAAATCTCGGGCATCCTTCAATCTAGTGTCTTGATAGGGTCCTCGACTTGTGGCGAGACCTTCCCTTGAAGGAAAAAGAAAAAAAAAGAAATGACGTCCTTCCACCGCGGTCAGGTCGAGGGGGAATCCCCTAATAGACTTTCTTTCTCATTTCATCCCTTATTTTTTTTTTGATTCGTCACTTGAATTCCGCGCCAAAAGGCTGCGTCAATTGACTTATGAAAGTAAAGTCAATTTTTTATATAGTCATTTCTGCCTACTTGATTCTACCCTCTGACATTGTCGGCTATGTATTGAGATCCTCTAGTATCCTTACCAGGGTCCTCGAGTGTCGGCTGATCCTTCCTTCTTTCTGCTTTTCTTGTCTGGTTTGTCCTTGCCTCGCTGTAAGGACGAAAAAAGATGAATTATATGCGGAATCAAAAATGCTGGTCACGACGGAAATTCGAAGGCATTGTCCTGTCGCCTGCTCCTCCCATTTCCACTTTCTCGGCTCTCAACGCTACGGTACAAGAGAGAGGCGCAGTGAGGGAGGGGGGAGAGAGAAAGAAAAAGAGAGAAAAGGATATAGTAGGAGTGTGATAGCTAAAGAGAAGAGAAGAAAGGAAGATCTTATGATTTGTTGCGGAGGAACGAGGTCTTACCGTGTCTCTTCTTGATGGATGATTTATACTCGTTTCTTTCTCTTTCATTCTCTTTGCCTTTCCGCACTTTCTTTTTCTATACTCCCCTCGCGGAAACTCCTTTGCAACAACCGGGAAACGGGAGGTCACGCGTGTCTCAAGTAGAGGGTCCCGCTTCCGATGCTTACCCACTAACCGGTTTGAGAATGTAAATTCTCAGAGGTAAGGAAGACGGGGAAAGAAAAGAGGGAAGGAGAGATAAAAAGAGAAAAAGACAGGGTAAGGAAATATGAAAAAAAAAGTAAATAAAAAGAAAGTAGGACCATGTCTAAGAAAAGAAACAAGGAATCGGCTTGCAGGAGTCTCTTGAAATTCGCATAAAGGAATAGCCTCTTGAACGAAGTCAAAGTTTCCTTACAGAATGTATATATGTATACATATATATATAGAAAAGAGAAAAGAAGACTCGAATTGAATAATGCATTTATCTTGACTGAAAATCTTAAGAGGATGGACGCAAGAGGTAAACGTATCCAAGAAAAGGTTCGGTCTTAAAGATTTAACCGATGAGAATCAGTAACCCCAATGACAAAAACACCCTTATATATCCACAGTACTCCGCAATCCCCCCTCCCACCCATAGATATAAAAGTTCCCCGACTCTCAGTTAATCTCCAGACGCGGAGTCGAGATAATTAGCGATCAATCAATCAATTAATTTTTCTAAGGTGACGGCAAGCCGGATTTGCCAGGCCCCAGCTGAGCGGTTAGTCCGGGGGGTGGTTTATTAGGAAGCCCGACGGGGTGGAAAATCTATGAGGGTGCGCTGAGGTGGGACTATGGAGAAGGGGAGATGAAGATGAAGGGGTTGCACGAGGGAATGCGGGAGAGATGTTTAATGCTTGCCATCGATAATGTCGTCTGAGCTGGCCATGCTAGTAAAGGAGGGTGGGGATGGGAGATGGGGGGTTGTACTCTATATTGCCTATGGAGGGAAAGAGCCAGGACTTGCACTTAAGGAAGGAATGAGCTAGAAGCCTTAGGATGAACTAGCTAGCTATAGCTAGCGAATGTCAGGATGGTGCTGGATAGTTGGTAGCGGTGATGTTGTGAATAGTTGCTGGTAGAGCTCGTGATACCAACACAGAGATGTGGTCCGTGATGAAGAAAATGGAGAATGGGAAGATGGAGGAAAAGACGGCAGGAGCCAAACTAATAGCAGTCAAACGATTAAAACTAACGATCCCGTTGCGTCACGGGTTCATCCCATTCGCCCTCAACGAGGATTAACTGCCGGATAACGACTGATCCCTGGCAAATGAAAATATAGGGATGCTGCCTGCCTGCCTGACTGTTTGCGTGCCTCTATCACTTCCTACGATACATTGGCCATTGGACTACAGGGAGCATCAGCCATTTTTACATTATTTTTTTACGTATTTACTCGACCAGTAAATGATGTAGCCTAGGGGTCAGAGCTCGTTATTACGGGCAATTTAATAATGTATACAGGAACGAAGTCTGTGACGTAATATAATTAGGATCGTAGTATAAGAAAATAATTAATATAATGAACATGTACATATGTACTTATGTAATAAAATAAAATGAAAATTCGACGAAGAGTTAAAATGAAATGGAATAAATTATTCGTGCTAACCGAACCGATTAGGGGATGCCTTTCAATGAGTTTTTACTTCGAATCGGTACGTGGCACAAAGCGGAGGATGAATTTGAGAGTTCTCAATTGCGCGAGTCGTCGGCTAAAGTGAATCGAAGCGGAAGTCGAGGATCTTCTCTAGGGCATATCCCGCAGGAGCGACAGGGACAGACTGCGCAATGAAAGAGGAGCCAATATAGTACCGGAGCCCGAACGTGTCCCTGGTACCTTCTGGATGCGGGATGAGTGAGAAAGAGTGAGAGAGGGTGAGTTCTTCAAGAGCTGTAGAAGAAGGACGATAGGTGGGTATGGTGGACTGAAAATTTAATCATAATTCCGAAGTAGGAATTTCACCGGCTAATAACGCCAGTAAGGAGAAAACCGGGCAGAGGGTTACGTAGGCTAATGTAAGGTAAGGGAATCTTAATCTCGTTGGAGCGTCGGCGAACGAGCTGAAGGAGCCAGAGGAACCGTTGTATAAGGTAAGGGATGAAAAGGGGGTAGAAGGGTAGCTTCTAGAGGTGGTGGTGGTAGTGGCCGCCTCGCAGATTTTCCACCTGGCACTCGCAGCCCTGGGGTGTAATTTCAGTAATTTAATTCCTTGGCTTAATAGAGGGCACCCTCCGTTATCCGCGGCCAACCCTCCACCGCCACCATGAGGCACCATAGCCGACCAGGGTAAATCCAAAAGAAGTGCAGCAGACACTTAAAAAAAGAATTGAGAATCAGTGTAGAAAAGAATTAAAGCGAGCAATCCGCTCTTACAATTTAAATATCCTACCCTTGCGAAAAAAAATTAAAAGGAACATTACACCCCATATACAACTCCAAAATCCAGATTTTCTCTGGAATATCCTACTACCAAAAATGACGCGAATTAATATTGGATTATCTAAATAATGTGATTTCGGGCGGGTATCTATAGACCTGCGGCATCACAGCATTCCGCGGACGTTCGCATGCGGTTTGGCCGCATGATATCGTCCGTCCATCACAGGAAACCAAACCGCCCCTCTGACATTCTGGCAGGGATCTAATGGCGTCGCCGTTGGCTACTGCACAGGCAAGGTATATCTAATGCTAGTCAGCCAGTGGACCAGGCCAGGTAATACTATATATAATAATAGGAAGTGTACACTAGCCGTAAGTAACGGGTACAGTATAGGTAGAAATGTTGTTAAGGCTTCAGGGTGCGATATTAGATATGCGATAGCGATGGCCGCGATAGTCGTTGCTGTGCACGTATTATCCGTTAGAGGGATCGACTCTCGAATGGTCCGATCGTAGTAACGTTTTGCGGAAATGGTCAGCGATATTATCCTGAATCATCCTTAACGAGCATCCAGAGCCATACCTGGCTAACCGTATTACTATAGCCCTATCGTTCGCTATTGCGTTCTATTGGCTTCTATTGCGTCCTATTCCCGTCCTAAAACGGAGAAACTATCATCTCCGTGATACTTCGTATTCGTCGATTTTCTTTCCTGTATTCCAGTACACATGGAACGGCCATCTTACTCATACGTATTTTCCACACGACTGTACCTGTATATAATATAACGAAATATTTAGCATTTCGAAATTTTGTACGGGACGGTACAATATTTTGAGATATCAAACCTCACAGCATCCCACTGTATCCATATAAATGGACAATCGAATATCAAGGATGAAATCTATTTCCACCGGATATATTGGAGGTAACGAATTCTCCGAGAGAATCTAACTGAGATGACATAGTATAGCGCGAGATGAGGATCCATGAGTGGGAACGAAGAAGAGGGAAAGGGAGTGCACCGGCATAGGCAAAGCTTATTTTCTCAGAGATCCGTTCAAACAAACTCACAAGACGGATACCTCGATCTGTAAGATTTACGAGGGTGCGTTAGGGATTGGCCTTAACGTTTCTGATATTATCCATATATCCTGTTATTTATCGACGTTCGATTTCCCTGGGAATAAACAATGAGAGCTAGGATCCACGTTAGCGCTTGAATCCACATTGAATACCACATCCGGTTGTTGCCCATGTGTAAACCTAAAACTGAACTCCCCTTGCTCATCTCTACCACGAGATACACGTATCTAACCTGTATCTAGGTTATGTTCTAATACAAGGCTATAGACCCTACTGGTAACTTCGGCGTTCGGAAAAGCGATGGAATTATCTCACGTGACGTGGACGAGAACAGCTCAGCCCGTAGTGCTCATGGTGTTGCTGTTCCTGTTGCTGCTCCTGGTGTCCCTGTCAGTGAAGCTTTAGCTGGTGGTGAATCTAAAGGTGAGGTTAGGTTAGTACGGTACTGTTTGGAAGAGGGTAGCGGACGCCTATGAAGGATGGGATGGGTTAACAACGTGATCACGGTTCAAGTACTCCCCTAGGATCGCCACATCAACCTCCACTTCCCTCCACTTCCTCTATACCGTTAGTATCACACGCTCTCTTACTTCATCCCACGAATCTTACCGCCAATACCTACTGTAGTCCTATGCGTAATATTCTCTAGAATTTCAAGATTTTCGTATGAACGAATTGGAAGTGATATGGATATAGATATTTCGAGGTTACGTAAGGTCGTTAACAGGGAGACATGCGTGACTGTGTATATAAGATGGAAAAATCACGTATGCTTTTAGCTGAAAACTTGAGACAGCCGAAGAGATGCGAGAAGAATGAAAGTATGGATGGACGACGAGAACGATGTCATAGCTTTGAATTTACCGATCTTCCTTCCGCTTAAGAGCTTTCTCACGTACGAGGATGCTTGCGCGAAGTTTGCTCCTCAAATAAACTTTGACAAGCCCCTATCCTCATGGGCTGTCTCGTCGAGCTATGGAAAGGCACGAAAAGCACGCAGCCAAACACGAAGGAACTTTTCCACATAGCTCACGACTCACTATGGCATAATCGAGAACTCGTGTTTCATGAGCCGTGTGTCCCGAGAGCACGTCGTCCAATAGGTATACGGTGAATAGAGTATTTTCAATGATAAAATACGAATTCGATATTCATAGGCAATGCTCCCTGTGAAGCTCTTGGTAATTGCGCTTTATTAACCAGCCCGAGCTGTACAAAGCCTGGTTATTACTTCCACGTCATTCGTTGCACATCGTCATCGCAGGTTAATTAGCCAAACGTCATAGACGCGTACATGCATGTGCGTGTACGCAGACGCGTACTGGAGTTTGAAAAGCCCAGGATCAAACACGTGGTGTCCGTTTCGTAGAATCGATTGATCTTGTGTTATGGATCGATATCGATTGGGATCCATCGAATCAAATCAATTTGGTATTATGCCGGAGGTATGGCGATTGCTGGTGCAGCTGGTCAACGAAGTTGGCTCTATGCTGGCTAAGCCCACTGTTCTGTTGCTGATTGTGAGTGAAATCAGGGTGACCAATGAAACGCGAACTGGGCGATAAAACGCTAGCTCACTGAAATTTCCAATTCCTGTATAATTCTCGCGCCAAAGCGTAATTACCATTGCGTTGTACTGGGAGATGTCTATGACCGGATATCGATGAAGCCCTTCGTGCTTGTCAGACTGGCCTTCGGTGTCCCTAGGAAATCTATGCGCTTGTCTACCATACTAGCCTGTACACTGACTCCTATGACAGCTCGTAATTGCAAGCGGTTCAGCGGCCGCGCAATAACCCAGAGGTACATATTTACTGAGATGCCACTTCAAGATTACGTAATTGCTTTACGCTTAATTACACGCACGCGCGATTTCGTCACCGCTGATGCCACTGGATGCCCATTGTTACTGCCAGCCTTCCTCTTCATCAAACCAAACTTCCTTGACGCCATTTTATACTTGCACGAATATCATTGTATTTTGATAGCGCGTTCTGCTATCGGGATCTGGTAACCATCGTAAAAACGCCGAATTGATCTTGTTTTTGGATTAGCCGATAGCCGAACATTTTGCACGTCTACGTACAGTCACGAAAAGAAGTTTTTGTTCTGTCGTGTTTCGAACACCGCGGTTGCGCTGGTAATTTTGTACTAGAATGTCCAATACTATTGAACTAGTAGTAACAGGCTGGTAATACAAGCGGGTATTGGACTATTTCTAGCCAGACGGTACACAGGCGTTTGAAGTATCCTAAAATCTAGTAGATTATTGGTGAAGCTTTTTTTATATTTTTACTGCCTCCATTTTATAAACATTTTATCCAACATTTACAGAACGTTCATCTAATTTGTACAGGCTTCACTGTACCGTCTAACTGTGATTATAACCATTAATCCTTAAAGTCGGATGGCGGGAGTTTTGACTGAGAAACCACTTGCAACAAAGATGGCTGTAACGCTTCTTAGAACAGCTTACAAGTTATTTGCATGAGTCAGTAGGAGCCTGGAGTGACGTTAGAAATTTAGCAAAGGAAATTTCGAGTGCTGTGACTTTTAAATATTTTGAGATAGGTACTCGAATGGTCCAACGAACGAATCGCTCCTTGAATTTTTTTGCCAAGATTTCGTATGTATTACATTTTTGAAATATCAACAATATAAAAGGGAAACGCAATATTTATCATTCTACATTACTAAATACGTTCGTATCAAAGGAACATAGTAGGTTTCAATATAGCATGTTATTACATGCCAACATTCCGATGTTAATACGTTCAAAGGATAAAAGCATAGTTAATTTCCATTAAATGATATCGACGTAAATATATCAGTAATGAAGAAAAAATGCATCTACTAATCTTATTATTATTGATCCACAAAGGAGAGAACTTAAAGTTTAGCAAGATTGTCATAGAGATATCCAACAAAGCTATTCGTATGCCGATTAGCAGAAGAAGATCCTTGCCTTCCCGTTAGTCTAACATAAGGAAGCTGCAGACTGACGTTCACGGATCATTAATTATTTCCTAGAAGTAATCCCGACTAACCTCAAATAGCAAGATATAAAGCAGAAGCCATGTATAACGTATTTTAATAATAGTTCATTGATCTCCCCTCTCCCGCCAAATAAAAGTACTAATACAATATTAAAATTACATTAAAGCCACAATACGTCGATGAAGAATCAATTGTACAAATACAAAGGGTGCAAAGTGCATCGGAAGTCTCGGTAGAGTCTCGCGTCAAGTATTACATAATAACGTCGAAAGTTATAACGTTAAACTAGTACCTGGTAAAAATAGTACCAAGAAATGGGTACGCATATTAGCATAATTATCAAGAGCTTTCATGCGCACAGCTACATAGCGCTAGAGATGTAAAACAAGCAAAAGTAATTTATGGAGAAAATAGGTACACGCTGTACAGCAAAATAAAATGGTGAACGTTGCAGCGTGTAGCCATTGAAAAGTTACAGACTGATAAAGTGGCCCTTAAAGCGGAGCGTTATCGCGTTAAGCAAAGGGAAATTGCGTTCGGTTGGCCATTGAGTTTACTCCACCTTTTTTTTTCAATCTATGTTACCTATCCTATGTATATAACCGGTTATTCAGTTCAAACGCACCAGCCGACCATGGTTCTACCATAAGAATCAAATGGACGCTCCAACTTCAGGTGATGGCATTTGAGCTGAATAACCCGGTACATATCTATACCGTGTAAAGGTACGTCAGTTCTTGCAATTCCGATATATTTCACAGCCGATGCAATTCCTGGAATTCTGACGCATAGGTTACTGGTACCGGGAAGGGGCTGTTGATAGATCAGGAATAGTAGAAAAGAAGTGAATTACTTACTGCGTGGGAGTGAAGTTAAGGAAACAGACGCCGATTGTAAAGGCGGCCAGTCGGTTCATTGGCTGCTCGTTTCTGTTAGTATATCAGCGGATCTAGTGGCCACGTCGATGGAGATGGCGTGCTGTGGTGCGCTGTTCTGCTCTGGTGTCTGGCTTTCGTGAATCTTCACGGGCGATTACACGTGGCCCGTGTAAACGACGGTTCAGGGTGCGGATGCTGTAGCGTTGCACGCTTAATACGTAGCGGGTTTGCGGCGAGTACACGTAGCCGCTATTGGTATCTGGGTATCCAGGTAACCACTCGTGCGCTGCAAGAGAAGATACTTGGTGAAAGGAAGTCAGTAGGTGGATGAGCGAAGCTACCCCTGGTGCAGGAGTGACATTCGTTCAAGAGAGAATAGCGCGGCTATTGGATTGTTTAAAAGCGACCGTGGTTGTGAGTGAAAGAGAGAAAAAAGTACAAAGTATTTATTTGAGAGAAAGAGAAAAAATAAAAAATTCGATATAGTACAAAGGGAAAGAGTGTGTATAAAGAGAAAGTGATATCCAGGGGGAAAGTGCAGTGGGACTCGGAGTGACAGGAGTAGTATGGTGCACTACGGGTGTGCGAAAACTGACAGCGGAGGTGTCGAGTGCTTCATCGAGTTCACACGACGAGAGTGAGACAGAATTGATAAAGGATAGAGAATAGATAACAGAGGATAGGATATAGGATGGAATTGAGGAGGGAAGTCAAGGAGGGGGAGGGGGTGAAATAGTGAGGTAGGGCCACTCGGGTATTCAGACACTCGACCGTCGTACCCATTGGAGCAAGTAGGCTGGTTGCATTGAAAGAGAGAGAGACAGAGGGGGAGAGAGAGAGGGAGAGTACTCCAACAAGGAGAGAGTGTGTGCGAAAGCCAACCTCGAGTGCTTCATTGAGTTTTGCGAGAAAGCTCTCCATTTTCCTCCCAGTCCCTCTTTCGCTCAGTCAGCCTCTCTTCTTTGGCTTCCTTTCTTTTGGTAGCTGTTAGCGGGCAAATGAGTGTGAGAGAGAGAGAGAAAGCGAGAGTGAAAGATAAAACTTTGATTGACAGTGAGAGAGAAGGGTGTGCAAGAGAGAGAGGATGGAATGAGTGATGGTCGGAGTGGTGGGGGGAATAGGCTGTAACGTCTTCTTAGAGATTGGTCAAAGAATTTGACTTCTGTGGCATAGAGCTTCCAGGAAAAAAAGAGAGGAGAGATAAAGAGAGCAAAGACGGAAAGACGTTATCTCGAGCTCTTGGAGAAGATACGATAAGCTCATCCTGATTTTTCATCTTATGAGGACAGAGGAGAGATCCAGCCCGAGGAGCACGAGCTCCGTCGGAGACGGAAGTCAAATCGGCGCCATGACAAGGTTCATCGAAGTCCTGGCTGCTTTGGGATCATTTCTTCTTGTACTGATCACTCTACCGTTTTCCTTATGCTTCACTTTCAAAGTCGTGCAAGAGTACGAAAGGGCTGTCGTCTTCAGGATGGGACGTCTACGTGGGGAACCGCAAGGACCCGGTGCGCTATTCATATACCTTTACCATTTCCTTTGATTACCATCGCCATCTGCATTTTCACAGGCGAACTAAGTAATCACGCTATGGGACTCGGTCTCGTTATTATTACATCACTTTCTTGCATTATACAAAAAGGGAAATGGCTCTTTGCGTAATAATTATCTTGTTAGATAGAAGTGGACAGGATAATTGCCAGGAACTCCTGGCATACTTGAGATACCGTAAAAGTTTTCTGTCCAATGATTAACTTCCGGTGTTTTCCTGGCGCGAAACTCGTTCGCAACGACTCTTTCAAACCCGGGCGTACAGTAACAATTGTAATTGTTCCAGCATCCCTTTTGACAGATTCTTACTGACACACTGTACAGTCCTGGGTAAAAATAATCTATAATAATAATAATAATCACTTTGCGAATTTACTTCAGGAACGTTCTTCGTAATGCCCTGCGTGGACAATTGCGTCCTGGTAGATCTGCGCACGGTATCCTTTGACGTGCCGCCTCAAGAAATCCTGACCAAGGATTCTGTAACAGTCAGCGTTGACGCAGTGGTCTACTACAGGATCAAGGAACCCTTGAACGCAGTAGTGAAGATAGCAAATTATAGGTGAGAGTGCCAAAAACGTCCTGAGTGCTCTTGGCTATCCTATTAGAAGATACAGAGTTACCTCATCATAGTATCAAGATCGAATCGACCTTTTTATATCGAGTGTCTGCCAATTATACGATCTAACGAACACCGACAGCCTTCCAATTACGCAAAACGAGCGGCGCGTAATCAAAATCGTTTCACGGCGAGATGACTCGCTCAACTCTGCCAATTACGTGAGACACCTAACAGAACAAGATCCTCTGTCCGGATTCTCGTCCATGTTCCTTAGTACGCCAATATCCAGGAATCCCATAGCAATTTGCCCTAATTAGAGATACATTCGATCCCAATCAACCAATCGGTATGAAATCTATGGTCGCCTTTCAAGAGACCGCAAAGCCCATCATTATATATGGCCCTTTGGGTCCCTAAATAGGGCAATAAACCCAGTCAATTTAATGATCCGAAACGCACGAATGTAATGCCAATAAACTGTTTACGTTCTAAGCGATAAACTAATCCAGAATTAGCCAGTGCATTTCGTGCACTGGGAATGCAATATTCTCTATAAGCTACCAGGCGGGGCTTTGCACTCCTCTCTGCATATTGGAAAATAAATGCAAGGGATCACGTGGTAAATTAATCCTGGCAATTACGCCAGCGTATTACTCGATAATTTCCTGGGTGTGTTTAATTACCATTTCTAATGAATAAATGTCACTCTCCTCCTGTTGGGATCCGTGTAGCCATTCGACGAGACTCCTGGCGGCCAGCACTCTACGCACTGTACTCGGGACTCGTAGCCTCGCCGAGATCCTCTCCGAGAGGGAAACCATATCTCACACCATGCAGGCATCCTTGGACGAGGCGACTGATCCTTGGGGCGTTAAGGTCGAGCGTGTCGAGATGTGAGTATCGACCTTCTGCAATGTAACGTATGTATAAGAGCTTGAGCGACTAGAAAAAAAGAGAATCCTGCGTCTTTAATACATCACTTACTTGACAGGCTTATCGCCCTGTTTACACCCTAGAAAACTTATCCTCGTCTTCTCTCACCATCCCTTAACGACTTGTCCTCGCTATCCTGGCTTCCTGACGTTCCTGTAATACGGGAGAGGAATCGCTGATGATGCTTCATGTCGTATACGGGATCTGATGCAATGTCTTTTGAGGTTAGGTAACCTAGTTGCTGCTCTAGATACTCGTCTCCTTACTCACGTCACTACTTCTGAGCGTCATTATTTCCTTGTTTATTTTGCTCCCTTGCTACACACTGAAAAATTTTATCAAGATACTGTTTTTCGGTAGAGAAGTAAAGATACAGTGAATAGTACTGAAATACGTGAAGACTTTAAAACCAATGAAATCTGTTCGTTGATTCGCGTCGCGAGTTTCTTGAGAATTTACGAACCGTTTCGTAAATGTCTCAAGAAAATGCTTGAAAATCTTGCCGGAAATCGACGAGGAAATACCGCGAGATCCAGTAAGGATTTATCCGAAGGAATTCGAAGATGGCCGCGCATTCCGTTCATCGATTGATTTCAATGTGGAATTTCACGACGTTGCAGAAAGGATGTACGACTTCCGGTACAATTGCAACGGGCAATGGCGGCGGAGGCCGAGGCGGCTAGAGAGGCGCGTGCAAAAGTGATAGCGGCCGAAGGAGAAATGAGAGCGTCGCAAGCTTTAAAGGAGGCTAGTGACGTCATCTCTAGAAGTCCCGCAGCACTTCAGGTAATTACACGACGGTCTCAATTCATTCGATTCTCGCTAGAATTTGCTACGAGTTATGCTGTTTTCATGAATTTCGCCAATGCGAATTAAAGCGAAGTTCCTTACGTATGAAAATTAAATGAGAATTGCGAAATTATACAGTTATTCAAAATTAACCGGAAGTTGGTTATACCAAAGTAATTAAATGAATGTGCCAACTGCACGTGGTATATCAGTTCTGAATGAACCTGTTATAACGTAGAAATAAAAATCTTCACCAAAGTATATATAACAATTCCGTCCGTTGGATATATGGACATGAAAAATCTTCTTTCTCCAAAATGCTTGAAGGATAATACCAAACTTTTCCACTAGCTGTCGAAAATCCAGCTCGTACGAATATAGACTTCTTTACTGATACAATTTACATTTCCAGCTGAGATACCTGCAGACGCTGAACAGCATTTCGGCCGAGAAAAATTCCACGATAATATTTCCACTTCCAGTGGATTTGCTCGCGCCATTTCTCAGTCCTGTACGTCAACTGAACCAGGAATCTCTTCAACAGACAAGCCAACCGGAGCGTTTTCCATAATTCATCAAAATTTCACAAAATCTTATGAAACACGGAGAAAATATATATTCCAATTTAAATACCCCCCTAAGTCAATTTCCAATCTTAACTCTGTTACTAACCTCAAAAAGAAGAAGCAACAGCCGTACAGTCAATGCCAAAAGCAAACCTAAATCATACAAATCTCTACACCTACGGTACAACTGGACCATCTCAAGTCAGTGCTAACAATCTGTTAATTAGTTCAGGGCATACTGCAACAATGTTGTGACTGTACATGACGGAATTGCAGTGTCGCAGCTGCAAGCTCCACTCTAGAACTTGGTGATAGACCTTAAGGAGAACACTGCAACATTTCTACCAGAATGCACCTATTCACTGAGCTTGCAGCTGTAACCTTTACAGAAATTAATAGCATCCTAAACGCAACAAGATGTATAGCAATCCTGTGTACTAATAATTCTTGAATTTATTTAATTACAGAGTCAATAAAAAAACACTAAATATCTCCAACGACCATATCAGCTATGTTCATGTCATTTATTGATTATAATAGTATCGATCTCAACCATCGTCTGGTATATATCTTGCATAAAAATATTAAGGTTAGGAACGTTACCGTATGGAAAAGCCACGATGTCGACAGGTGTTTCCGCGCAGTCCCGTTTACTCGAGCATGCCTTCCATCACCGTAAACATCCTGATTCTGGAATCTAAATCAATTTGATTTACGGATTTTCGTTAGGTACCACGTGTTACGTTACTATAGCACGCTAGTGCCTGCCGCGATGCTTATGCTTGCACACTACTAGCTCTACTACGGTTACCGGTACGTTGACGTTAGAGCGTCGGTTACTGCTGGCGCTGTTTGGACTGCGTAAATAAATATGGCTGACGGGCGTTCCCCTTTGCAAACTTGACGCAAATTAAAATAACGCCTATGTAAGCCGTTCGCGGAGTCGTGAATTAGGAATTTCGAAACCGTCACTGCGAGATGTCAAAAACTTGCATTAATTCTCGAATCAAGCACATAGAGCTGCCTGGAGCGTTCGAGAATTTCGATATAACGATAATAAAATTCCCCGGGAATTTTATGGAAAATTTTTTGTTCGTCCATCGGGATCGTGACATCTGAGGAGAATAAAAAATATGGTCCACGTGGAATTTAACTGTTGAATAAAAGGTACAACGAGATTGTTGATATTGAAGCAACAAGTATTTATATACTAATATTATCTTTGAAATACAAGTTCTTTTTTCATCTTTTCGTCTCCATTCTATTTGAATGGAGACAACAACAACCTAACCTAACTAATTGATCATTTAGCTGGCTTATTAATTGATATGGATCCCGATCTAGTAACTGTATCTATATGATATTGGATCGTCCTGGTAAATTGAAAAAACAAAGCAGGTCTCATGCATAGAGATGGCCAAGTCGAAAAACGCATGAGTTTGCAACGGTCTGCAGTGGACGTGTTGGCCGACATGTAAATTCAATTAACTAATGACGGGAAAGGTGAGTTACCGATCAATCCAATTTTGCTGACGCCACCGTGCGCCGGGACGTAGTCAATCTGCTTTTTGAAAAATACAGATAGCGGCGACCTACGCGACAAAAAAATAATTGATTGAGGAAACATGAAAAATGGAAGTAAAAAGCCAGGAAATATCATTGCCAAATATAGAAATAGTGATAGAACGTACGTGGAAAGGAAACACATGCGTAAAGTAACTTGGGTTCGACTTCCTGTACGAATCGTACCAATTCAACATGGCCGAAGGTTCGAGAATCCTGTGAAAAATGATCGAGCCAAGAGGGTTGAAGTATTCAAGGACCTTCGAGTATCCTGGATAAATTACCCAACAAGAAGAGGGTCCTTCATATGGAGCATACGTGTTCTGTAAAAATACAGTGTGTATACACAATCTATATACCGATGTCTGAAAGCTACGTGTTTTCGGCCAATAGTAAATATTGAATGTATAGCATTATATCAATATATGGTCTGTATAGAATATTGCAAACTGGTAAAAATAACCGGCATATATTTACTTACCCATTATATACAGAGTACGTGAGTTTACAGCCGTTCCTATACGACATGCGCAGGAATCAAAATAATAAAAACCGTGATTAAAAATTTCACTGTTCAATGTAAATCAACAGTGTTTCAACATAGGAAATGCTGATGACGCAACGTGAGCTATGGAAATACAAACAGGCGCTTGGCTTTTGAAAAAAAATTGTTTTTATATCAAATCAAAGTAAATCCAAACTCTGTACACACGCAACGAATCACTACAGGGCTGTACAACAATTTAAGACAACCCTAGAGGCAGTCTAAAGTCTTCGAGCCAAAACTGGTGTTCAATTAAAGCAAATGAGTATAGGGTTGGAGGGTAGAGAGTAGTAGTCGGAGAGGTGAGAGTAACAGAGGTACTTTAGAGACGAGAGAGAAGGAGATAGAAAAAATGGGAGAAAATACAAGAAAAGGAAGCGAAAGCCCAAGAAAGGAAGTGAACACAGTGAGAAGGGAGAGACGCAAAGGGTGGTACCGGCCATTATTCCGATGATATTCCAGGGAATTAACGGTCGCGTTATGCAAAAAGCTACCATTATCATATATTAAAGAGAACTAGGGTGCGGAAGGGTGCTCACTAGCGTTATTCATCGCAAAACAAGCGGGTCAAGCTCTTCTAGGGTCCCCGATGCCTTTTGCAACCCTCGGCAACAGCCTTGCGGCTCTCATTCAGCCAAGCTACGTATATGCATTGAAGGTAGAGGAGAGAGCGATAACTCCGGTTGCAGGCGGCTGCCCATTGTTTTTGCACCACGGAACACCCTCGGAATTCCTAGGCAATCGAATTTCCCTCGGCCACCAGCAACAGCACCGCTAACACCGCCATACTCTTCTCGCTGTTCCGTCTGGATTTATGGGCGACAGGAGAGTGGGCCAAACTGAAGCAAAGAGCAAGCTGAACGTATACGTGTATGTGTGTATATATATATATATTGCTATGTATTATAGATAATGGAAGAAAGTAAAGGATAACAATGTCTAGCGGAGCAATTCAATGTACACAATGGCGAATCGCGCCTGTCCTGGCTAATTCTCGTCTGATCGCTATTCGAGCACTTAAGCCATTGAAGAGAGATATATGCACGTAACCAGTTTAGCAATCTGGCAGCAGAGGATCCTTGTTCCTGGGTAGGAAGCAACCAATGGCTAGTTAACCTCCTGCCCCCCCGACCACCACTTGGTTCAGTAGCTCCCCGACCACCGCCAAACCAAAACGGCTAGGTATAGTACTCTCCTTCCAGAATTATCGTTTTCTGGTATCGCGCCGTTAGGGATTAGCAATTTGCATTGGGGAAAGTTATCGATGCTACAGCGTGGAACGAATCGCGTCTGATCCACGGGGTATTCAAATTCGTAACGGAAACCTCTATCCATCTGGATGCTCTAGTCGATAAAACCAACGAATCAACGAACCGACGAACTTGTCGTAAAGTCACTGTGAAATCCTTGAAATCTTGTCGTAGACGAAGCCATCTTACGTGTCGAGGTATATACTCTACGTCAAATTGGATTAAGAAAGTCGATTAAACCAGCTATGGTGGATTTCAAGTTTCTATGGGACTTCTGATAAATTCACTCAGTCCGCACGTGGCGCTAAACTCGAGTTCACCCTGGAATCCAATGTGGAAGAAGCGGCTCTCGAAGAAAGTTAACGAAATTCCAGAGGCGGGATACGTGAGTGCTGTAACGTGCGTTCCCAGGGCGAAATGGCTCGTCGCCTTAATAAAAAGGAAGTCAGCAGAGCGCGAGAGGGTGGTTAGAAGGTGAGAGGATGAAAGGGAGGAAGGGTCGGTAAGGGTAGATAAGGAGATTTTGGGAAGTAGAGTCTTGAGAAAGGAGACTGAAGATCGTTCCTTGGTTTTGCTGGTGCTGATGGCGCTTCTGGTACATGGGTACTGGTTCTACCGGTGATGATGATGGTGGTGGTTCACATGCAGAAAGTCCTGGAATGAAATAGTACGAGTCGCGCTTGAATATTAGGGAGATCGAGGGAGTCGGTACTTGGAAAGCTTACCAGAGGTGTTCCGGGTGCTGCCGTCGCTTTTGGAAGCTTGAGATGAAGTGGTGGGGAAGAGGAGTGGTGGGAGGTGTTACGAAGGGAGTCGAATCAGGCAGCGTGGAAAAGGCGACGGAGGTCGCAGGGGGCGCCCTGGAGGAAGAATGAAAGGAGGTTACTGCCACTGGGTTTCATTATGCAGCCTCTTAAAGTTGGCGTAACTCCCATTGGTCGTAAATATGAGTTACGACTGGCCGAAATAGCGCTGCGTACCTACCATGACTTCGGGACACACATATGCGTATATAGTTGCCGTGCCTAGAAAATTATTTATTTTCCTAGAGGCCGCGACTCTTTCTTCGACCTAGTCCTCCCTTCTCTTTGTCTGTTCTCTTCTGGCATTCCCCACTCCCCGCCTCTACACCTACTTCGTCCAGCCATTTTTTTCATGCGGGATCATTTACTGCCGCTTGGCAGCTACTATAAATTCGTAAAAAAAAGAATAGTCGAAGGACGGGGAAGCCTTCAGCGAATTTACATCCTGTAGTGTATGCCGGAGATTCGCGAGCCGCACAATCGGGTAATTCCGTTGGGGATGGAATACGTTCGCGGCCGCTCCCATAAAACGCTTGCAAATATGTGCATATGCTAATGCGCGGTATTCCGCATAATGCAGAGTGGAATGCGCGACGTAATGTAGCGCTTCGTATTCTCTTCGAACTTTGGAAGATATCGCTACTCTCGCTCCATCATACAGATTTATTCGTAACTACTGTTTGGGCGTGTAACCAGCTACCACTGGTAACGTTGAGTCTATGGCTGGGAAACAAGGACGATTTAGCTACCGTCGGTAACTTTAACGTCAGGACAATTTAAGTCTATTTATTATCTTCTAAGTCATGATATTTAACGTACGAGATGACATTTTTGGGATAAACATTAACAGTCTTTTGTGGCAAAATAATTAACTATCCATTGAAATCTTGAAAATGTTGAAAATTCAATATGATACATATATCATTACAGTATAATAACTTCATTGATCTTTAACCACAGTATATACGTATATAAATAATTGGTAGAATTAAATTCGCATAAATATTTGATACTTGCAAAATATCCAATATCGTTACGTGGTCGAAATATTTAATTTAATAACATGTTACTCTAATTAAAAAAAATCTCTATACCCTACTTCCGGAAGTATCCCAATTCTACACGAATAATTCTAACCGTCGGGAAATTAGCGGTAAAAGGTAAAAATTTATTGATTAAAAACAAAAAGTATTTTTTTATGTTAATTCCAAAAAAATAAAGGAAGTTCTTAAAGAAATACAATGACAGATATTTGTCTATATTATTACTGATCTTCATAGTGTTTCAGTTATAAAAATATCGTCGGCGAGCGAGTGAAGCGAGCAAGTCCAACACAATAATGTAATGCTGTGATGGTTTGTATATGGCTAGGTAAGATTAGGATAGCCTAGAACTCCACATATTATTTAAAATTACCGTAAAAAAATATTTGTTGGTTTAATTAATAAATTTTTACTTTTTAGCGTTAACTTCCTATAGGTTACAGTTATTCGCGTAGAGTTGTCCACGTAGAGTTGGGTCCCACTCCCTACTTCCCTGTAATAAAATTATTTGTCTGACGCACCACAAGGCCCGAAAATAATTTTCACATTTAATAAAGAAATAAGGATAAGTCAGACTGACTGCAGCAATTTTAATGACACCTAGCCAGCATGTACAGAAAAAGTAAATAGAGTGTAAAAGACTCGAGTCCGTCAACTTTTATTGAAGTCCGCGAAGACTGCTCCAATAGTTTCCGAAAAACTTTAATTTGTCGTCGGATGTCAGTGAGACAACATAAAACAAAGTTTTCTGATTTCCAGATAGAGGCGCTTTTGCAAGAAAAGGACGATTGTCCTAGCAGTGTTGTTTAGTGGATGAGAATCTATGAATATGTCGCAAGGGCTGTTTATCGTGCGACCCATAACCGTACCAGAGATCCCGACAGGACGATTGACTTTCATGCGGCTGTATTACCATAGCGCGGGGGTGCGAGTGCCCATGGAGAAACGTAGGATTTTATGGGGTGGCGCGTGTGCCTGGAATATCAAAATAATTACAGTCGAATCCAAGTCAGTCAGCCAGCCAGCCAGCTATCCAGCCAGCCAGTCAACCAGCCAGCCAGCCACCCATAGTCAGAGAGCCTACCCTTTACCTATAACTTCTTTCTCATCCTCATCCCTAGAATTCCGCCCGAATTCACCCTCGAAACCCTCCGCCATTTTCGCTACAGAGAAAATTCTCAACTGGTCCCACGTATCTTCTCCGGTACCATATATGTCTATATAGGTAATATTACCCCGAGTCCATTAGGACAATGGAGTAATATCCCTAAATTCGCACGGTACGTTCAAGATTGCAGAAAATGGTGAAAAAAAAAATATCATAGTGCAGCATCGACACTCGGACTCATGACGCAACGTAAGACAAGCTCCAACCAGTCGATTTACGAGGATCAGTTTACGAGAAGGAATCGCAGCTCTTTAGAGGTAAAGGTTTTGCGTCCATACTCAGGATGCCTCGCATAAAATTTACGTGCGCTGATCGTTGGCCTCCTGGGAGAGCCTTTCTCTATTCGGATCGCAGCATCTCCCTTGCCGGGAAAATTTCAGCGTGAAGGTATAATAAAATTTATGATTATCGATGTCAGGGAGATTCCGAGGGCCGAAACGCCGCGACCGGCGTAAAACGTTCCTTCTTTTGGAGGTACCCTTGGTTACCCACCGTCCCACCCTCTGCCGTGTTCTCCATCTAACAATCCTCCCTTCCATCCTTATTAGCTGCTGAAAAATGTCCCTGCTTACTAGGAAAATCACGAGAGACTGCTTCGAGGGATTCTACATTTTTACCGTGCTTTTCACATGGAAGCCCCTTTCAGCGTCGTCGTAGCGACTTTTTTACGTGACTTTAGGCCTGACAAGATCGCTTGCGAAATATTCGCGGGAAAATAAAAAAAATGTGGGAACAATCGAATTCCGCCTAGGATGAAGATTTGGCGAACGTGCTTGTTTCCTATCTTACGGCAAACAAGACCGTTCTGGGAGGAATCAGGAGGAAGCTGTGGGGGATCTAGGTAAAACTTTTTGAACGAGAAAGGTGAGTAAAGTTGTGTAAGAGAAAAAAGTAAAGGGGGTGAGGGGAGGAGAGAGAGAGAGAAGAGAGAGGAAAGCGTATCTCAAGCGCGTTTACCGGGACGCTTTCCGTTGACGTTTTAAACTTTACGAAAGAACGAGCGACGCTCGACGTCGGGACGCTCGCCATAATTTCGTGGCTTTAACAGCACCGTCGCGCTTCGTGTTTCCTTGCATGCTTTTCGCCACGAGATAAAGCTCCGAGCTTTTCTTCGAGTGGACTCTAGAGTCACGGCGCAACAGAATACTGTGAGAGTCCAAGGAATTTCTGAGAATAAAGCAACGACAACGTCTGCCACAAAGATTTTTTTTATCAAATACTTTCTCTGGACCTTTCTTCCATTTTTTCTTTCCTTCTCTTTTTTCGTTTTCCGGAGGAAAGAAAAAACAGGAACGGAGAGAGACCAGTCTATGTCGACCCAGGATGATTCTCGCTCTGTCAATCCCGCTAGGGAAATCTCGGATCCGACTCTGTTTGCGTGGCACTCGAACTCCCGTTGGGATACCAGGACGACGAAGTAGGAGGATCAGAAGAATCAAGAAGGACGAAGTACGAAGAATTTAGAAATGGTTAAAACAAGATTCCACGAGGAATTGACACCGGCATTGATCCCCCGTCAGTCCTTTTATCGATATTCCACATATTACGCCATCCCGGCTGAAGACGTCTGTAAAGGTCTTATGAGAAAATTGTAAACATAGAAAATCGAAGAGAGTGGGTTATTTAGCCTGAAAACAAGGAAATACGCCTGTTTTCCCGTGTGTTTTCATGTGAATGGCTGGTGATAGGCAAGAATGTCCTGAGGGTCGGTACGTCGTCGAGACGTCGGTCGGCGTCGCTTTTTTCCAAAGCGCAAAAGCGGGTTGAATATATCGGCTGGCCGAATTGCCAATGATTTTTCGGTTTCTCAGGGTTCGGGGAAAAGTCCGGAGGATCGTAATATCGCGAAGCGAGGAGTCTCGGGAGAAAATATGTTTCTCGCAAAGTGATTTAAAGGGTCGAAGGGTCGCCGGCCCTTGGAACTCGGCCTGATACACTGATATTGGCTTAAGCTTGCTTCTCCTTCTCTTTTACCATTTCGCCAGCTATAACCACGCTTGCAACCTCTTCGGCTACCATCATGGGACCCTCCCCCCTCCCTTTGCCTTCTTGGCTTCTCGCCCTTTTGCCCTTTCAGACTCCTTCTTCTTCTTCCAATACCAGGAAAGAACCTAATTCGAATCTCGCTGAATTTAATACGTCCCGAGAAAAAGTTCCGCCACTTCGCTATCATTCCCCGTACCCCCCATCCCCTTTTCCACGCCTATAAAAAAAGTATCTTCTCTTTCTTCTTAGAAATGGCTAATTTCTTGCGATCGATCAGATGCTCTTTGTCTGTTTCTCCCCCCCCCCCCCTCCCCTCTCTCTCTCTCTCACACTCACTTTCTCTTTGGCTCGATTGCTCATTCATTTATTCGATTGCCCCCTCGTTACGTAATACCGATACACGCACCCCTTTACGTCGACCATAAAAATTAAATGAATTTTAACCTATTGATATTGAACATATGTTTGACAGATTTTCATAATTTATTAAATACGCCCGCGAATACAGCAAGATCAGTAATTACGGTGAGTATTTCCTGGTAAACAAGTAAGATTTGTGTAGCTGTAATATTGTGCGAACCTGTGCGCTCTAAATTTCTTCAGGGCTTTCAGGGCTTTGGAACCCTTCGAGCGAGTTCTCGCTGGTGGTAATTTCAAACTCACAGATCCTTCCCGATAATTGCTTATGATCCCAGGATTCTTGCTTGGCTACCTTTGTTCCCCATTATACTCTTCCACGTATACCTTTCCGTTTTACATTGGTGTATCAAACGTCTCTTACTGTTTCTCTTTGTGCTCTCTCTCTCTTCCGGCTTTCCCCCGTTCTTATATAAGTACGAAGAGGCCGAAGATATTAACTCTGAAAAATAGATCCTTCGATAAAAGGATTCGAACGAATAATATTTTTCTTCCATCCGAACTTATTCGCCGAGAGACGCCTTTCTCTCCGTCTATTTCCTTTCATCTTCCGCTGCTTCTTTATCAGCTTCCTCCACTTCCGCTTTAACTCCAGTCACTCAAGTCCAATCGAAGACACATGAAGATCCACGGAAATCCACGGAAATCCACGAGAGACTTCAAGGAAATCCTCCCTGTCTGTCTCAATTTCGATTCGCCATTATTATCAAGATTAATACGTCTCGCGAATTGTCAGCCAATTCCCAGGAAACGGAATCCCGCGTCAAAACCACAAAGCTATACGAGCGGTAACGACTCGCCATTTTGTTATTCGACTCAACTGAACATCGCCAGCTTTATTCTACTCTCGACTTCCCCTTAGCTAAGATCCCTTTGCCTGGCGACAGGTGTCCCGCGAGGCCAGAACCTCCTCCTTAAACCAGAGAGGGTCCTGTCCTACTGGAAGGACACGTACAACTTTAACGATTATTGCTACACACGCAGCCAACTTCAGTCTCCATAGTCCACGGCTATAGCCATATATCGATTTCCTCGTGGAGAAAGCTAAAATGTCGAAATGGAATTTTTTTTCCTCGACTATTTTTATCCACTGTGTTCAGATTCGTAATATCGTACGGAAGACTGAATCCTAGGTAAATCATAAAATATTTATGGGTATTATTTACATTTGATCGGATACTCATACTCAATCGATGTGAAAACCACTTTCGTGCTATCGAAGTACATCGACCATTAACGATACCATTTAATCCAGTGGATTAGTTGATCGTTAACAGGATAACGTATACTGTTTGCATAACCAGGCTAAAATTTACATGGAATATTCGTATTTTAGTTATATTCAGGATACAAATTTTTATATCCTCCATTTTGGTTACCGACGCGCCATTTTGATAATCGCGTCTATAGGAATCAAAAAGAGAAATAGTGTCATAGACAAATTTCCAGACGGTTCTCGTATGTCACAAGGTGAGAGGGAAGAAAGGTCCAAGGTTATGGCAAAAGGTTTAAAGGTTAAGAAATGGTAAAGGTTCTGTAACGATTTCTCCCATTAAAGCCCTTTCATCCATTGTCAGGAATTTGGACAAACGATATTCCAGAGTGAAGATTGTTCGAGAGAAGAGCTCGTTACCTCCTCGAGGAAGTAAACGTAGAAGTCGACGTCCTTGACGTCGTCGTCGGCGTCGTCCAGGAGATCCTTTCTAACTGACTAATCGTTTAGTCGTTTCGATGGCACAGTGACGTATCATCCGTTGCCTCAGGCTCCAGGACCGATTCCTCATCCGAATTATAAGGGTAGGAGATATCTCACCCATTTTCTTTATCTTCTTCTTCTTCTTCTTCACTCTTGTCGTTCCTTTTCCTTCCCCCAGGAGCCATCGCCTTGGCAGTCTCTATTAGGAGCGATCACGGGCCATCCGAAATTCCGACAATTCCAAGTATCTGCCGGCAAGATCATTTGGGCTCTGATCCGAACTCATCCGCTTGGAAAATAATCATTTATTGCCGAGTCGGTTGTCGGCTGTGAGGCTAATAGCTAATCCCGAAAAACGGAAGAGCAATGCAAGAAAAAAAAAGTGATCGCAGGAGGTTCAAGTATTCTTATCCTTATCGTGATCCCCCCCCCCCCCCCGCCCTCGACCGCTTTATTCATCGACCCTCTACACTTTGAAGTGAGTACCGGCAAACATTTTTCAGAGTAACAAACGAATTCACGTGTTTGCTTTGAAGCTGAGATAACTTCATCGGTGTGAAACTCGAGCGAGGAACAAAAAAAATGAACGAAGATAAAAAAGACAACAACCAACCAGAAACGAGGAAAGCTTCACGTGGACTTAGGATACAGTAAATTGCGAAATTCCCAGTGAGAGAATTGCGATAAATTAGCAAGTCCGTGGATGCAAGTTGCGGTAGCCGAGAGTGAAGCTGAGTGAAGCTGGAGTAAGATGGTCGTAGTCTCAAGGGCCGTTAGTCCTAGGCGAATGTCTCAAGGATTAAGGAATACGGAGTAACGGAGTCAAGGGATAAAGGAGCGCAGGGGTAAAGGAGGAAGCGAGAGGGATGCTGAAGATCTACGCCAGTTAAATTACAGTGGGGAATAATCAAGGGAGTAAAGGAGAAGAGAGAGAGAAGGAAAATATAAGATGCTGTCGAAGAGAGTGAAATACGCTCTTGCGCATCTGTCGCGCAAGCAACACATTGCTCGACTTGCACGACCAAATTTGCGGCGGCTTGAGAAAATCGACAGAAATATTTTCGTGAGATTTTATAACCCATTTTTATAATTGGCAGTAACCATTATTCTTAGTATATTCTGTGGATGAAAATTAGGATGAGTTACCATGAGGGTACAGTAAAGTGATTTTCATTTTTTTTCTCTTCTTCCTCTCCCTATGATGCTTGACACGATTTAGACATCTGCCTTTGTGGTTCCACGGTCTGCCCTAAAGTGTCGGCCCTCCAAGAGAATAAAGATCATGTCTCAACCGAGGAACGTCAACAAGAAGTTTGATCCCACGTAAGAGATTGCTCCTTCAGCATCGAACAAGAGACCCTTCTTACAAAAGAGAGCTCCTAATTTCCTTGGACCTTCTTTTCTTCCTATCCTCTTACCCCCTTCTGTACTCTTTCCACCTCCTCTATTCCCCTCTTGGCGCTAGGAAAGCAACGACCGGATATCCGAGGATTCACCCCAAGACCCTTAACGCTCAGACCAGCAAGAGGACTATGGACTTGGCCCTACCAAAAAAGAGGTACAAATCTACAACTACTGAATGAGAGTTAAGCTTTCTGAGGCAACATTGTCAGTTCATGATTCTTAATTCTCTTTGATACGTTGTACATTGGCTGTATGACTCTTTGTATTTTAAAGCATAGTCATAGCCACGAAGACATTCGCTACTGGCAATAGGACAATGACTATAATCGTCAATGACTTATTGTCACGAATTCGGTATTCACGGTATCAGAAATACAGGATGTTGTGCAATGCACTGGCAAGACAAGCTGCAGCAAGAGAGTAATGGCAATTCAAGAATATATATATATATAAATATGATGGATTATATAAATTTGTATAAAATTTGCATTTTTTATTAGGGCAAAGCAAAGAAAAAAATTGCATATGGCTCTCTCTAAGCCAGAGGATTGGACAAGACACAAGGAGATCCTGAAGCGATTGGCTGAACCGAAACCAATACCGACTCCGAGAGTTCATGTAAGACAATGGCCATCTTCTATCCAACGTTCTTTTATTTACTTCAGAATCGTATAACGAGTGTCTCAATTCGATCAGACTCGTGGAAAGTGGAGAAAGTTCGATCCAAAAAGAGTAGAGTTCCTCTCAATGCCAGTGGCCAAGGACTCGCCAGAGCCAAGGGATCCTTTCAAGGTGCCATCAAGTGCCCTGACCTACATGATCACTAAAAGGATCAAAGAGATTGCTTATCGAAAAAATCCACCCGAGTACATACCCCCGAAAATACCAGGAGCTGTATCGCCAGCAGCAATCAAAGCAGTCGGTACTAAGTAAACTAGGAAACACAGCCCGTAGCTAAATAGTATAGTCAATCCTGGTAGCAAGTCCAATTTCGTCAATGGAAGTCTCGCTAGTCTCTACTAATGAGAATTCAATGAGGATCATTAGCACGACAGCTCAAAGCCATGTATCTATTCATTCCCATGTGTCATATAGGGCTTAAGCTGTTCATGATCCCTCTTGAATATTGCAGCTTCACCTAGGACGATAATCCTTGCGAAGCCGGCGGTAAGACCCGCCGGTGTGGAAACTGACCTTAAGGAAGATGCCTTTAGTGTACCAAAGCAGGCGCTCAAAGCCAGATGTCCGCCACGTATACGAAAGCTGGCCAGACCAAAGACCTATGGAAAATCTTGATAAGATTCTCAAAGTAGGAGACATATAGAAGTTTATGCATACCTCTGCAATCTATGTTACTGTCCTGTCCTGTCTGATTCACAAAATAAATAAAGAAACAGAAGAAGGTTTTGGCATTCTCTGATCGATCTATACCTACTGGTATGTAGTAGATAGTTTCAAAAACACATATGTATTGTACTACGGGGAGATAGGAAAAGTCGAATATAAAATGGTAATTTGTATGATATGGGAAAGGGCAGTGGACTGAGACATTTGAGAATTGCAAATTCAGATGAGGTTATAGCGATCGAATAATATTTAAAGCCAGAGTGTCGACTCTTGAGGTTGTCGCTAATAAACTTAACGAACTATGGCGCCTGCTATAGTGAATTCGACGTGGCTGGAATCAAAGTTTCTCGGATACGCGTGGCAAGCAAATTAATATACGGACTGAGGCATACCTTCTCTGTTTCTCTCTCGTTATCTTGGTCTCTGTGTGTTCCTCTTTCTTTGTCCCGCTCTCTGACTGTCTTGTTAGCTCTCTCGCTTTCGAGAAGAGATACTAGAGAAGCTCGAATGCTGGGAATGCGGCCAAATAACTTCTCGCCGGATGGCCAGCTTGGCAACGAAACTGGGCAGCATCCTCAAAGTCCGACTACGCCATTCGCTGGAGACTTGCTAAACCCTCACCATTCTTTTATTTCTCAACGACATTGTAGAATATAGGAGATTACGCTTGACGACACTTAAAGAATCAGTATGATTTATCAACCGTATACGTCTGGTCTGAGAATATTATGAATTTGAGGCAATGAAAAGCAAAAAGCACGATACAGTGATCCGTCATAGTGAAAAATTAATGGAAAATGTATTTACTTTATGTACAAGAAGAAAAATCAAATATTTAAATGTTTTTCCGTGGCGCCACAAGCATTACGGTCATCCATTTTTCTATCTATGCGCAGTAGAGATGCGCGGCACTTCGAAAGTTTTACGCGCCATAAAGTTTCTCGCTTTTATCCGTGCTGAGTGACTGCATCTCGTGAAATACGCAAAAATATTTCATGGAACGTTACAAGAAATATACTCGTAAGATTTCCAAGTCAGCAAATATTCTATTTTATTATAAAAATTTAAATTTTATGTGCTTCTCGTTCACAATGCCATTGCCCCACCTACTGCTGCACCGTCAACGACGCCATGATCATTCATCCGGTAGGTGCGTCGTGTAAGGTTCCTCAATAAATCTCTAGTAATTAGTGTTCGTTTTAATAATTGCCGTCAAAAAACGTTTACTGATTATTTTCAGTGACAAGTGTAATAAGTAACGTGTATTGTGAATGTCAAAGGGTAGACGTGAATCGAGATATTCCGTAATGAATTTTATATGATTACAATGGCGTCCCCCTATGTTCTTATTGTCGTTTCAATTTTTGAATAATGTATAAAGACGCATATTCCTATCGTTCGTTCATTAATTTTTCTTTGTTTTTTTAGTCTATTCACGTTGCTCAAATCTATGCTTTAGCCAGTGTCGCAATAATTGTGTAGTAACAACGGTAGGATTAGTAATCCAGTGTTAGTGGCGGTTACAAGTGGAACCGTGTTCTATTGTGTTTCGCATTATTCCGGACAAATGATACATGCGATACGCGCTGTGAAACTTTGTGTGCTTCTACCGTGCAAAGTCAACTTTACGTTGTGGAGTTTCAACATGTTATTCCAAGACCAGCTAAAATTCTGCAAGGGCGAGAGAGAGAGAGGAAGTAATGGCATCCTGCTGCGATCGCAATGGAGTCTATGGTCAAAGACGGATTGATTTGCGAATCCGCGATTGATAAGTAGATTTTTGAATTCCTCTGATACCTGATCCTAGTCATGTCGTAGATGAAAGGTCCGAAGCGGCACACGGGTATCAGTTGTAATTAAATAAATGGGTAGTCACCGTGAATCAGCCTTCGTTGCGTTGGTTCGCGAATGACGTTCTTGTTAATTGAAATTATTAGATCAGGTTCAGCTTCTTCTTGTTTCGCGGTAATTAAAAGAAAAATTTTACTAAAAATGTACAGCGAATCGATAATGAATTTTTTTTTTATAATCCTCGGTTTATTTTTATTATCGTAGATGCGGATATGATAAGCAAGAAAAAATGTGGGGAAGTTCTTTGTTCGGAGCCCAGGTTGAAATTCTTATGTGCATTTTGTATGTTATTTGACTGGACGCGAATAAAGACACAGGGTTTATTGGAGCATTATTTTCTTTGTTCTATGGAAATGAGGACAAACTTCTCTAGCTCGAGTCCTCGTGCAGAGTCTCTATTATCTTTTTAATTATCTTCATTTGGTACATACTGTCATTTAAATGCATTAAAATCGTTAGACCGTTAAAAATTCAAATTTAATCCAATTTAGAATAGGATGTTTTCAGCTTCGTCGGTAAGTACTGCGGGTGGATTGCGGGTGTTAAAAGGTAAGGGTAGCAACCCTTCGAAGTGTTACTCGAAGGGTGAACCTTGCAATACTTTAGCAATTCTGATTATTTCTTTTATTAAGTTTGAGCGATTTTGATTGGCTTAGTGCATATATGCATGGTGTGAATCAGCTTTGTTGTGTTGTTGCGTTTTTATGTAAAATATACCTATCCAGGTAGGTCAGTTTATTCTGGAATGAATGTCTAATTGTAAGTTGGTAAGGTTAAGATAGAGCATCTTCCACTGGGTTTGCGGAAGAAATTTTGAATTTGGCTATTATTTATTTTGCAATTATACAATTTTTAAATGAATTAGTGTCATGTGTCTGGTAAGATATTTTAAAGTTTTCTTATTGATTGAGAGTAACACAGAAATGACGAGAAATTAGAAATAAGAAAAATTATTGGTCTTTGTATTAAGTATCTGTCGTTCTCTCTCTATCTCTCTATTGATTTACTCTCTTGCTTTTTTTTTACACATTGCCGATGCGTTTTCAGTCGCTTTCTTTTGTCTCTGGTAAGAAATCTTCAAGCGTTCTACAGGTCGTCGAGGGATCATCGTGGAAGCCCCGCGGAAGAGACTGTGAGCCGAAGATGCTCATGAGGAAGAGAATAAATATTTGATGAACTTGGATTCTTTTCAAGAATCGAAGGTTATCAAAAATTGGTCTCTTTTTATCTGTTCACACAGTCACTATGTGAGTATTCATGATATATTTATATCTAAGCCGTTGAACCTTGGTACAATATCAGCTTTCTTTAACTTTTACTGATAACTGTATCTTTTATTAAATTACTTAGCTTTCATTTTCCTGAAACTAAAGATCTTGTGCGCTAAGGTTCTTACACGGTAATGTGTACATTGTTTATACGGAATGATAACGTCAGGCACGAAAACAGCTTTGAAACCCTTTTCCTTTATTTTCAATTAATTTCTGAAAATTTTTATTGTTTTTTTTTTTCATATAAAATATAACCTCAATCTCATTATAACAGCTCTGAGACATTATGGTCTTATAAAACAACTGGTAACTACAGCTTTCAATGTACCCCGACAGATGGCTAATATACATGCTTCTCCTTTCTAAAATTTTCCCAATGCAATTGCATTGCAATAAAAGTTCCTGATTAATATCCTCTGTGTACACTCGTATCAGTCTAGCAATATTAATTTAGTTGTCTGTTCCTTAATGTTATTTGAAGCATGGATGAAAATTTCTCATTTGTATGAGATTCATGAGGAACGTCGTTCCTAGTTCATATTTCATTCTTCATTTACTCACGTTATCAGTTTAAATGTTTCAGGTATAGCGTTTTATTATCAGCGATTCAGGTACTGATTACACTTTCATGAAGTTTATGGAAATTCAAAGTGATCCCTACACTTCATCATTGCTCATACTATGTACGTCGGGGACTGTACATTTCTCCATTGAATCTATTCAATTTTCCCGCCGCAATGTTTCAGGTCTAGCACCTCATTCTCCAGCGCCACGAAGGACATCGCTAAGTTCTTGCCTGACGGGGAGGTACATATTCCAACCGTATGGGATTTTTATCAGCATCCCAATGTATCTTTTCTCAGCAGAGTAAGTTCTATCTGATTCGCATTCCTTATGCATCTCTCATATAATAATCTCCTAGTGCATTTGCCAGCAGCATCAGCGTCTTACATGCAACTTTCTAAACGTATCCTACTTATGCATCCCCCTCACGCATTTCCTAGGTACAGTACATAACTAGCAAGAAACTTCATAATGAGGATTATTCATTATCTCACCAATAATACATTTCCATATATCTTTTATTTCAAACTAACTTTCCTGCTTCTCAAAGTATCCCAATAACAAGTTCCCTGGAGCAAACTAATTATTCGCCTTATAAGATAATCTTTAAAACAAGTGTTAATCATTAAACTTGTATTTTCCTACAAGAGTAATTAGTCCCGATACCGTGGTGGGGTTATCCGACGCATGAAGCTTATTCCCAAATAGTCGAAGCTGACTGGTCGGCCATTCCCCCAGGGAATATAAATGTGGGCTTTCGCTCGTTTTGACTTTGCAATTCCGTTCACGTTTCGCTCTGGCTGTCACCGACTCAATGCGACCTCCTCCTGCTTTCTACTCTCTCTCCTGCTCACAAGTTTCTCCTCTACCTCTCTGTCCCCCTCTCGTTCACTCTCTCCACCCTATGTCCCTTCCAATACCCCCCCCCCCCCCCCCCTCGCACACTCTCCCTACACAAGGGTATAACTTTGCTCGGTTAGAACAGTCCGAGCATGGTCTGAGGATTCCGTTATTGGATATCGGAAAATGGCCCTGCCTTATCCCTCCTTAACGCACCCAGAAATTTCCTGGCTGAATTGCCGATCCACTGCCCCCCTTTCCACCGACCCCCCCGAAAACTAGAAACTACTTGCTGCTACACCTCTCAACACCACACGTATCTACCTCTTTCCTTCCCCCTTCTCACACTCGTGCATTCATACGGGGGATGGACATGGGTGGAAGACACACAGTATAACGCAGCATCCCGATACACTGCTCTTTCTTCCCATGAGCTTAACGGATGATGCTTCGGTCGAGGAATCCGGCCGACCTTTTCATCCGAAAGGACTTTGCTTAAGCTACGGATTGCCGAGATTAATCCGAGCGTTTGATTTCTCCGGGTTTCTTGGTATTCTCACGATTCGGGGGGGGGGGGGGGGGGGGGGGGGGGGGGGGGGGGGGGGGGGGGGGGGGGCGGCGGGGGGGGGGGGGG
>JARQST010000706.1:131485-185311 GCA_030142225.1 Pachycephus smyrnensis
TTTTTCCCCCCTTCGCCCCCCCCCCCCCCCCCCCCCCGGTTTACGCTAACTCTCAACCTTTTACCCACTTTCAAACAGATCCGCGCTTTGTCAAAGTTCTGAAACGCCCGCTATATGCCTACGGCGTTGAGATTTTGAGTGGAAAGATGACTCGGGGGATGGTTTTACTAAACTAGAATAAACTCCAGTCGAATAAGTTTTACCAAGGGTCGAAGTTCACTTCGCATCATAGGGATGCTAATTTGTTGCTCGCTTTGTTCTCGCGCGCCTCTGATTGGTCGTAAAGAACGTTTCAAAGTTATGTACTTGCTTTGTCATCTATACCAGGTCAAATACAGAATAGGCAATGATTGTTTCTTTAGGGTGGGGGAAAAAGAAAGGTTCAAAGGGAAGTCTCAGTGCGATACAGGCAATTCATCGTGGCGGAGTGCTTTATTTAATGGCCACTTATTTAATCAATTTCTTTTGTATATATATTCGTGGCGTTTTTTGGATTATTTTTCAAATATTTTCTCACCTTCGGCGCTAACTATTTGTCTGGTGTCCTGCGCTTTGGTCTTCTTTTTGTTTCTTTCCTTTCGAGCTTTTGTCCTCCTCGGCAATTTATGTGCCGACATCGCGCCGAACTTTTACCATCAGACTCTCTAGCACTCTTTTTTCGTACGACTCCTCTCGCCTCTCTCTCGCTCTCCCTTCCTTCCCAGCTTTCTTTCCCCTCTTGTCAGCCACTTTTTATCAGCGCGGCAGTTACCTCCGGAAGTTGGCCGTATATCGACTAGCATGTATTCCTTTGAACTTGTTTCCCGCTAGCACAGGAGCTTTTACACGCTTTATGGGATGCCGTTGTCAATAACAGTTCTGTCGGACTGTCGGAGTCACGAAAATTCTTTAATGAAGAGCCTCGATTACAACCTGACACCTGTTTCCTTTGTTTACAGGATATACGCCACGCGCGTATTTTCTGTCCGCCATATTTTTTTTGTTAGACAAAAAAAATGTCTGGCTATTTTATTCGCATTCTATTGTTATATTTGTACATGATTATTCTCTTTGTTAACTTCGAAATCGAACGATTTCGTGTCGTCATGCTCTGAATATTCAGAGGCTCTAGATAGGTTAGGTTTGTTTAGTATACATGCTTCGAAAGTTGGAGGATTTTGCGCAAGGTGCCCGGAGGCTGAAAGGACTCTAGTCGCAATTGCCTTCGGTTAACTCTGATATATCCCGGGTTGGGCTTTCAATTCGTCCCGCGTAAACGCCGCCATTTCTCTTGATTTCTGCGTACAGTTTCTCAAGCGCCGTAAGGCCGCCAACGGAAAATTAGAATTTTCCTTACTTCCTTCCTTCTTAGCTCTTCGTTACGGGATTGCTTATTTTCTTGCTTACTTGGTTTTAGTCTTTATCTCTGTTACCCTTGCGGCTAAGGTATGTGTACTTTATTATCTTGCTACCTCAACTTTGCACTTCTCGGTCATTACTGAATTTTTAAGATTGAGCGTATAATGGCAGTGTTCGAATTGGGAGTGGGTCCGAGTCGAAAATTTGATGAGGTGCTACCACGGTCATTAATTTAATGAGCACGCAATTTCCCAGCGGGTCATTAACGGTGGCCTTTGAGTTTCGTTTAATGAAATTATCGGGAAAATCTGTCGAGGCTTTAAATGAGTTTTCCTGCTGTTGGATTTTTCCAGATTCCTTTTTTTTTAAATCTATTTTCTTCATTTTTCTGTTTTGACCCAACCCGTATGATGCTCTCCTCTTTTTTGTTTTTAACTTTTTTCTTCTCTTTACGTTTCTCATTTTTCGCTCTTCCCTGATATGGCACCATACTTGTTCCACTCTTGGCGCAGCAATTAACGGTGCCGATTAATCGATACGGAATTCGCACTACGTGGTTATCCTACGAGTAGGGGGGCGTCGAGACGCCTGATGGTATTCTCGTCCTCTCGTTCACTCCATGTCTCTGTCCCTTGCTAAACTTTAAATCGACGCCCATTATGACAGCGCGGAGACGACGACGTCGTTTTCGACGCCGACGGAAACCGGACGAAAGTTTCGCGATAAATCATCGACTTCAGTGGGTTACTCCGTGTCTTCCTTCTCCTGGGCCAACTAATAAATATTAATATGGTACTCTTACTTGGCAATCGATGGGGGGGGGGGGGGGGGGGAAGAGTGGATTCTTTCTTGAAAGGAAAAAAATGGAGCCCACTGATAGCGCAAGAGGAAGATCGGTAATGACACCGCGAAGATAGAACAGCGTGAGTATTTTCCAAATAAGAGTAAAATCAGTATGTACCAAACTATTTGCATCTTGGATCGATCGGATGGACTTTCGATCGGACCGTGACGAACTTCCGGTATCCTCGTGTCGCTGCAGTCCGAATCGGACTAAACTCCAGGACGGTTGACCTAGGGAAGTTTTAGTCGGGCAGAAAGGAGACCCAGTCGGAAAAGAGGGATGATATATAATGGCGGGTGGTCCAGGGCTGCTGCCGAAACCGGAGATGAATTTGCGAAGCTCAGCTAATTCGATCTTTCGGCTATCTTTCGATAGTTTCAAGTGGATGGCTGGACTGGCTGGATAAGCAGCCACGTCACTCGATACGACGCTGGCTAATTCCCTCTTCGCGCTAACTCCCTCGGATAGGGCCATGGCATCCTCCTCCTCCCTCAGCCTCCAACTTGTCGTTAACTCAATAAAACTCTCGTCTCGCCCAGAGTTGTCCCCGTCCTTCTTTTTTTTCTTACTCATCCACGGTCGTCTCCTCCTCCTTACTTTATCCTTTTCATCCCTCTTGCGTGGAGGGGGGCCAAGGGTAGGGGGGATGTCTTTGTAACCAGGCGCGAAAACCTCTTAGCCAGACTCACCGCAATCATTTCCACTCGAAGTGGCTTTTTTAAACGGTGTTTTACAGCAATATGGGATTTTCAAAATTGTACGAGACACTCGGGTTGCGTCACTTTCAACACGATGGGTCTATAATGCGTTGTATCTACGTTGTAGCTTGGGTTGGAAGATGCTCGAGGAAGAAAAAAAGAGAGAAATATTTAATAGGAGCCCTTTGAGAAGATTGCTGGGAGTACCTTTTAGAATCATGAGTATCCCGTGACTTTGAGCTTTTACCGGAGCTTTTGGACCTCTTACGGAATATCGGTCTTTATCGTTACCCCATTCCACCGTTTACCACCATAGACATAGAGAGTCACACCCCCATGGGATCTTACAGGCTATATAAGGCTTCCGCGAGAACCTCTTCAATAAAGCCCGGCATTTGCGTGTATAGTGCATTCCTCGTATAATTCAACTTCCTTCCCGGTCTTATGTGACTTCACCCCTTTCATCCCTTATTCTTACTCTCTCCTTGTCTCGATACCTTTGCAGGTACTTACAGGCCATGTGAAAAGTAAGAGAGCTATTCACACCACGGTGCTCATAGACGGGAATAGACCAAAGAGACGTAAAGAAATATACAAGAAACAAAAGATCCATCCAAGAAAGGAATGGCACTGTGGTAGGTACCTGTCTTCCATTTATCGGGTAACCATTTTACCCAGTAATTGACAATAGGCATGATTTTCATGCTTCGTCGAATGCCGTACAATTGATGCCCACTTACGTAAAATTATATATGGTTGCATTGTGCAGCTCTCGTGCATTGTGCATTGTGCATTATGTCTCGTGAATTGCATTTCAAGAGCGATATTACGCAAGAATGAATTTTTATTAGTAATACCACGATATTACAGTTGCGTCATTCTCACATGCACTATTGACTGATCGATGCCTCCTAAATGAAATTCTTTTTTTTATGTACAAATTTTCGCTGTTATCATTATATGATAGTCTCTTCCCTTTATCTCGTAGGGGAGCTGTTACCGAAATTCTGCTGGCGATATTCGAGGCCTTCGTATTGCTCATCCGGCGGCCCTGGACCACTTCTTGTTACGAATTAGATGCAAACCGTCCTGTCCAGCATCCGCATGCATTTACATACGCCTAAGCCCACTCCGTATGTATATGCATGGGGGCTTACTGACGGGCGATTTGCATGAAATGAGGCCCCCTTTCCCAATCCCCATAGGAACTACCTTGATACACCCCATATCCATAAGCTCACGCAATTGCACACGCGCAAGCCCTTTACATTCGCACTCGTGTTGGTGGGAGGTGGGGATGGGGGGGAGGATATCCTGAAAACGTCAGGATACTACGTACACGTACTTTTCATATGTCATCCGGAAATTTGACGCTCGTTCATACGCTAAGAATCTTCCCGTGCTGACGTCATATCCTTCGGCAATGCTTTCTCGAGGCGTTCCGACGTTTTCGTTTTTTTTTTATTTTTCATTCTCTCAGAACACCAAATTATCGTACACTATTATACAGGGAACAGTTTATGGGCACTGTTTGCAATCGGGCGACTTCTTTCTCGGTCATTCGAGATTTATCGTCGTCAGGATTGCCAGGAGGGTGATCAGGGTCAGCGCAGAGTCCGGATGATCGGTGGAGCCGTGTTGCATGGCTGCAGGGTGTTCTCCTTAAATTATTGTAATTTTTTGTTGTTAATTTTTTGGACATTTTTTGCCGCAGGTATTGTTATTAATTTTTGTTTGTTTACCATTGAGAACGTGCACGGTCACGCTTGTTGGTACAGCTCTGTTGGAAAAGCATGTGTAGTTTCCGCTATCCTTGAGCAAAGCTCGCGTCACCAGGAGCTTACTGGTCGTTCCACTTTTCGTTTTTTCCGTTTCCAAGGAGACGCCACCTCTGCCGGGGAAAATTCATCTGTCATACTTTTCGCAATGTCTCCTGTCTCGAGATGGCCTAGTGATTTTATGACTATACTGTACGCACCTGGGTCCGTCAAAATCGATCACGGAACCAGCATGGTACCAAGTCACGTTACTGGGCGGTACGTCCTGAGCATTCACCGTGCAGGTCAGACTTATGGTACTTCCTTTCTTGACGTACACTTCCTGGGGACCCCAGATCTTCGCTACGACGTCTGCAAAAAAAATCATACGCTAATCCTCATCTCTTTGGGATCCTAAATATGGCTTAATTATTCCGTTCTTAAGAACCTCGATAATTATCGAGATTATATTTGCGATATGGACCTACCTAATATATTCAGGTTTACTGCCAGGTGTATTTTGGGCTCTGTGTTAACCTGGCACTCGTAGACACCTGCGTCCCTAGGCTGCACGTATTCTATCTTCAAATCCCAAATATCAGAGTCCTGCGGATGCTGGACCGTGAACCGAGCGTCACTCGTGTACGTAAAGCTCATCGATGTCAGGATGTGGAGGTCACGTTTTCGCATCCAGGATACCTGTCGATTTTAATGGTTTTTTTCTTTTTTTTTTACTCATTTTTAGTCAGTGATTATGAGAATTCTATTCTATTCTCCAAAAGTCCTCTGCTTAGCTATATCTATACGGTGAAATTTGATTTTATTATCTTTTTGCTCCTATAACATCTGGGTGACTGTCGATCATATATATAGATATTTATATATATACACATATGTATATACGGAATATGATTCTTTATGCGTTACACTCCAAGCGGCACTTTGAAGATTTTTGAAATTCAAATGATTCTCAAACGAGTGACAGGACTTACAGTCCTTTCGCGTAGATTTTTCACTCGGCACGGTAATAGCGTCGTCTGTCCGACGACCGTCGTCACGTTCTGCACCGTATCCTTGGCGAAATGTGTACCCTCCGTGTCCTTGTTAGACAGACGGACGCCCCTGGACGACGACGTCTCCACGCGTAGAAGGTACGTCGTACCGAGGAAGAGCAGTACCATGCTGGCATGATGGTACCGTGCCATTTTATGATGGAGAACCGTACGTTTTCATCATTACTAATTGTACGGTGTTAGACGTGACTTCTTTCATTGTCCCGTTCACGAGTGTCCACGACGACGTAAGCGTCGCGACACTTCTTCCAGGACGTCGCGATGCACACGCAACGGCGAATCTGAGCGTCCTGTTGAATTTTTGCAATAGATACGACAGTGAGAGGGCATTACGATTTTTTATTTATTTATTTTATAGTCACGTGATTGTTTTTTATCATCACTGACTCGTTTAACGTATTTTAAATCCTTGGGTTATCATTATTCTGGTTTTTGTTATTGTTCTCTCGGGTGTTCTCTTTTGTACCCTCATACGTTCTCTTGCTTTACTTTGCTGCACCGCGTCTAAGGATCTCTCGGCTGACGCGTCGCGGCGACGCAGTTTCGCGAACTGAACTTGGAAAATTCATCGCGACCACGAATTTTCCACTGTTTCGGAAACGCACGCGCCATGTTCGAGTCTGCGTACTTTAGGAGGTGGAACTTATCAACAAAGGTTGGTTTTACCTTCGTCACGGATTCTATCGGCTGAGTTTGAGTTGCGTATCTTGTGTCGCTCGTGCAGCTATGTTGAATTACCATCTATCGATTTCTCAGTCGGAATTCTTGAATTTTCAGTTAACCAAGGAGTTTCTGGGTCTTTACCCACAAATCGATTTTTATTCTCGGTTAGTCCGAATTTAGTAATTTCACGGTTGTCTACGTTTTACAACTCTGATTAACAGTGACGTTGTAATTCTCTTTGATAGCTTTAATTTCGCAAAGTTAAGGGTAGTGCTTGGTTGACGAGCAATTGTAATTGCAAGGACGATTAATTAACCATAATAAAATGCTGCAATAATGCAATTTCTTAGTCACACTATGTAGTTTCTTTCCAAAAAATTTCTCTCACATCACTCATTCAACTGCATTCTCGTTCTCTCAGAGTGCATCGGTCATTCATTGTCATTGGTCAGGGGGTGGTTAGGGCTGAGTTTGCGCCTAGCGTCACCGAGCTTGCGCACGAGTGAAAGCGCGAAGGCGCGAAAGCCAGTTGAGGGCAAACGAGTCGAAGAGTTGGTCTGGCCATCGGCACGATCGTCACGGGCACCCTTAGCATTCGTCAACCCTCGGGGTTAACGGACCAGTGACAAGTGGTAGTCAAAGCAAGAGATTTCATCCCTAACGAAGTTTAAACTCCGCGATCGACGTGTCATCATCTCTATCACGATCCTGATCAAGGGAACGGTATCCTCTGACGTACAAGGAAAAGGGTACCCCCCCTCCCCCCCAAGGAATTTCTGTCGACAAAACCCACGAACTCCTCCAGGAGCAACAGTTATGCTCCACCGGTCGTCCTGGCGTCCTGGGGCTTTTCGACAGTTCTAAATCATCCGTATTGGCTTTGGTGCACTCCTGGTGGTGAGTAACCCCCCCCCCCCTCTCCCTCCCCATGTAAAGGTAACAGTTATCCCTGGGGAAAGGGTGTCAATCCGTCTGTCATCCAGTTTTCGGCGCGGTCGGTTCGCGTGTCTCGAAATGCGGCGTATCTACTTCGTGTCCTATTAACGTCAACGTGTCTTCCGGGGGACGGATGGATACCCGGTGATTGTACGGGATGGGGGTGGGGGGTGGCTTTTCGAGTCATTATAACTTTGCCGTTCAGTCTTTGTCAGAAGAGCGTCTTTGCGTGTCATTTTGGGCGAGAGGTACGGTGGGGCCATTGTGCTCTTTGCCATTGACAGGGGCTTGGGGCTAGGGGGCAGGAATTGTGAATCGGTGGTTAGAGGGACGCCGAAGAGGGGCTAATTCGTGAACAGTCGTTAATGGGAAAGTTCCTCGGCGATCGCTCATGCTAATCTGACTTGTGCTAGTTAGTGGCTGCTTCGCAATTATATCTGGTGAAATTTTCATGGAATACGTCCTCCTGTGCTTAGGACTCTGTATAGACACTCCAAAGAAAAAGTTTGGTTAATTCAATTGGTCGGTAGGGTCAAGTGAAATTTGTATCCAGTAAATTTTATTTCTTTCAAGTATGATCAAGTTGATTGAACGGGATCTGAGCTGTTATGTCATCTTTATTGTATAGTTATGACGAACCTCGTCTGATTGAGTTCATTCGACTACACTGTATGTAAATCGAGTAAATAATGCTTGATTCAAGTGACAGAAGTTGTTGCTTTGATCAGTTCATATTTGCATTGGAGAAACAGGTGCTGTCACTTTGAAACGAAATTTTGCTGAAATTATTGTACACAGTTAGGAAATGCATATATCTTGAATTGCGCAAAAAATATTTTTCAATGGCTTATTACTTTACTACAGGCTGTACTGAACTGAACTACGTACCTTGTTCGCCACCTGAAACCAGAGAATTGGGGTAAATCGATATAATTCTTTTTTTTTACAAACCCTATTCAGCTTTTAGCTCAGAACGTCTGACGATCTCAAATCGGCCTATCACAATCAATAGAAATGATCAGACGGAATTTACTGTGCGTTAACAAGAGGCTTCGTTTACGAATAAGAAGGGTTGGTTTCTCTCTTGAGCCTCGATGTTCCTTGCATTAACAATTCTTAATGATCTTTAATTTCTTCGTCTTCTTCTTTGCTGAATCGCCAGCAAGTGCTGCCCGGTTACTCCATTCTGTATAGCCCTGTGCTGTAACTCTCTTAGCAGCTGAAATTCTAAAGTAATTTCATCCCCTATATAGTGGCAGGAGTAATGGCTCGTTACTACGGCCTACCCCCCCCCCCCCCCCCAACAACTGCCTCGCCTCATTCTCTTTCTCATTCACCCTCCCATTCTCATTCTCATCTCACGGCACTCGACTTCTCCGTTCTCGCCTCACGATTACTTCCCCCACGGCGCCCTTAATAGCGGGCTAATTGTTTTCGAGCCCTTTTGTTTATACCCTGTTAATGCTAATTGAGTCACTATGAGGGGAGACGATATGATACCTTTCGATATACATATATCGTTATATATTATTATATATAGATATAGATTATTAATTTCTTGGAAATATTCATTCGGCTCGTTCGCACCCCTATTTGATATTTATTTATAATTTTTATCGTTATCAGTGTATCTTCAGAACAAACGTGACCTGTCCCCAGTGCTTATGTTTCTCTTTCGCTTCTTTCTCACTCCTCCATCCAGTTCGCAACCAGACAAAACAAACAGAATCTCAAAGGCGGGAGAATCGCGGCTGAACGCGATAAAGCACACGCGGTCAAATGCAACGCGCGGCTGGACACGACACACTCTGCAAAATCCTAAATAAATAAACCACGGTTAATCCATAGGTATATACCATACGGCATTTCATCTGTGGAGCACGTAGTAGATGAGGTGGATGAATACTCGGACAGAGCGTACAAGCAGTGGTAGCGGTATGCATCAAAGCAGACCTCCGCTGTTTTACAATTGTAACTTTTTCCGATTTGGATTCTTCAAATAATACGTAAGGGATGATTCCTAATCGATTAAGTTAAATTTCCCAGTGAAATTTACTAGGGAAATTTAACGTTACCAGAGGGGGGACCGTTTTTCCCTTTGCGGCTACTGGGGGTTGTGTAACGCGCCAGTAATAAACAAGGGTAAGCTTACAACAGATTGACCGATGGCTAGGGTTATTGGTTACTCGCTCGTTTGCAACCCTCTCGTTTACGTTGGCTTTCTCCCTCGTTCCGCCCAGCATCTTTCAAACCGGTCCAGGAATTTCTGTAATGACGGACAAGCAACCGAGAAATTTCCTGACGCTAAACTAAACAGAAAGAACACGGAGAGAAACATTTATTCTTTAATGAGAATGTACTTCTCTTGTACAGGGTGTGGATCTATACCCACTGCTACCACCTAGTTTTACTATACCTGACGTTACGGAATACTCCAGTCCTGGACCCTGCCTGCGCATCCTGACCCTCCGGGTAGAAGTTAATGAGCTTCCTGTGTCATTTCTATACCCATGATGCAACGGGCCAAATTATGGCCGCCATCGCAACGCCAAGTTTCTTAGCTTTCTATTCCTCGACTTGTATATCCCTGCCATTATCCTACTGATAAGCAATATCTATATGTATATGTATATTCCGATCGAGATCAGCTGGAGGATAGAGTCAGCCGTTTCCGGTGGCAAGTCCAACTGCAACCTGCAGTTCTTTTATGCAGTATGGATATTCAATTCTCAAGCTGTGTTTATGAGACTCTCATGTCGGATATTCATGAAGTCTCACTAGTCCTCCTTCACGGTTTGAGAACAAGAGATTTTGGGGATTTTATCGCCATCTTTTGTCACTTTGGATTCTTAGAATTTAATTCGACTTTTTTTTTCTTTTGTTTCTCTATCTCTTCCCGGTATGAATGGCTTCGGGTTGCATGGAGTATATGGCGGCCACATTTTCGGTCTCCTACTATTCGCCCGCGAGTGTATCGGGCGGCATTAGTAGGTACAAAACCGGGATCAGTGTGGTACTGCACAATGCAGCCTCTCGAGACTGAATACATTAATCCCACTCGGGTACCGGAAAGCTGTGAGCGGGTGAGTAGGGGTGTACTCGAGGGGATGAGATTTTCTCGCGTAGACCCGTTGCAAAGTGCGCCCAGCCACGTGCCAACTTATCGGCCTCCTATAAGCCTCTTTACAAATGTACTCTTTCTTGTCGGCAACCACGGCTACTCAGCTCCTCTGTCCTCTTAGTCCTTGGTCCTCTTCTTATTCCTCTTCGAGTTACTGAGGCCGTTGCAGATCGTTGCAATTTGCAGTAAAACCTCTGGCAACTGACCTCCTTTACTCCTTGTCGATTGTAACCGCTCTACGTCTTTTCTCTTGAGGATGCTGCATCCCGAGCATCTGGACCGTATCTTCCACGTACGCGTCACGAATTTATTAGATTCTAGGTCCAGGGTAACGATAGTTATTCCAACTACATTTAACTACGAAAAGGATGCAGTTTCCGCTACGAAACAGGTTAGCTCCAGATGCAACTTTGCAGACGCTTTAAACCGCAATCGTTAAGTTTCCCAAACTGAGTTTAGTAAGCGAGCGTGTTGCAGCTTCCGGAATTGTACGAAGTCTCTTGGTTCTCACCATGTTCTCACCATTATCGTCATCTTCTCATTTGATTGCCTTCGAGCACTGTTTCGTCGATAGTCTATTAACTGTATTATATGCTTTCTATAGGTTTCATCTTGTTTCGTCTCAGGTGGGTGTCTAACTGGTACGGTGTGGATGATCTTTGAGTGATTAGACTGATGAGTTCTTCTGGACCACAGGAACTTATCTGCATTTTCCTCTGAATCTTCTTGAGCTTTAAAGTGAGATAGTACTGAGGTGAGATAATTCACGGAAGAATTTTCGTTTCCGCTTTAGCGAAAGTCTCCTACACTGTCAACGGAAGCCAAGCGTTTCCTTGGACGGAAACCGGAAGCGTGGTAACCATGACTTGGGATACTCACCGGTCCTTATTAACACACTCTCTTCCGTTAATCTGAGTTGGTGCCAGGAGAATTTCACTTCTTGGAGATTTCTGTCCCATTCCTGGATTAACTTGAGCTTTTCTCTTCCCCTCTCTTTCTCTCCCTTTTAACACTACCGTTCTCTTGGACCCGTTCTCCATCCCTCTCTAGATCTTGGGTAGCCGCAAGATCTAGATGCTTTTACTTGACGCCCCTACTTCCGTCTCTCTCACGCCCTCTATTCTTGGACCTTCCACGAAAGCTCGACGCTTTCCACAAAGGCCTCCTCCACCCTCCTCCTCTCTCTCTTCCTGAAATCCTTAAGCTCGAGAGGATCTCGTAAGCTCGATGTTACGATAAAAAAAACTGTGTGTCGATCCCTACCTGTTTCTTGCATGCCCTTCCATGTCTTCTCCCTTAAATAGGACATCCACTTCGTGAGAACGACACTCGGCATTTCTTATAACACGGAATCAGGATTTGGGCCCTGGGAATTCTCATGGTCGGACTTCCCCGGCGAATGGGCCTTATTCAAAAATCGTCTGAAAAAAGGGCAAATCTCATGAAAACGACGGTATTACCTATTCCTTGCGACACTCTAAGCCGATTTTCACCCTCTCCCCCTGGGACTAAGGGTTGAAATAGGAGTAACTTTCTACCACTCTCCTTTCTAGATACTCCACCTCCATGTCCTTTGACAAGCCGTTATTCTAATATATCGCGGAACGAAAGTAGCTCAGCAAATTCCCATATCGATTTAGTCCGTCATTCGCTCTCGTCGTGGATACCAATTATTATATTCGTCCATGTCCATTTTGGTCAGAGGTCCGTAAGGTTCTATACCAGCTTAGACTGAATACCCTCGTCGCGTAGTTACGTACCCTTCTTTCCTTTTGGTACCCTTAACTCGGTCAGCTGCTCCCGGGTAGATGGCACTGTTCCTCGAGCGATATCTCAAAGCATCGCCGGAGAAGTGGGCGAGCGATTTGTCTCGAGAAATGCACCGTCGCCGAGGCGAAACTCGCCCATAACTCGACAACTGCCATCGAGCCATGGAACCATGGAGCTACGATGGTACGGAGCTATACGTAGAGGGTTGCCTTCATCCCCCGCCCCTCAGGGGTCCAATCGATTTCACCCTGGAAAATAGCCTTGGAAGAAGTTTCGCGAGTAGGCGAAGTCTCTCTCTTCGGAGAATTCGAGGAGATGCGAAGTGGCGACTATAGGTGCTGTAGCAGAGAGGAGGGAGGATCTTTGAAAACAGTAAAGGGTCTACGTTAGGTAGAGGAAAAAAAAATGGCCAGTTCCCAGAGCGATGATTCTCAAGGGATCCAAAGCGAGAACCGGATGTACCTAAACTTTCCTCTACAACCTCAAGTGCGCTCTTCGGTGCTCTCCGCTTTACGTATACTACCCTTCTATTTCTTTGGTGGAGAAACTAAGGGGGTTCTATAGGGATGCTTTCAATACCGCAAAAGCACCGGCATCCCTAAGAGTTCGTTAACCAGCACTAGTCGGAAAGCTATAGTATTCTGTGTAGGGTCGTGGGTGAGTGTGTGTGAGTGTGTGTAGGAAACGCCGCCATCGCAGACTGGATTAAATCGTCGTGTAATTGCTGCTAAAACGTTTAATTTACATGGGCCCAATAAATAAGGCCGCTTCATGTACACGGACACAAGTTTCAGCTCAGCGTATAGTTCTCTAGGGTGGGTGGGAATGGTGGCTTAGCAGGATACTGTATAGGGGTAGAATGAGGCTGTAAAGGGGTGGCTACTTTTAGCCCTCGGGCAAGTAATAACATCTCGCGGTAGAACAGATCGAAGACCAATGGGAACAGGTTGAAGGATCTCTCCTTCCCATCATTTTAATTTTACCTCTCCCCCCTCATCGCTCGAAAACGTTTTACGATTTTTGTGGCTACTCAAAACGGTTTCCAACCTCTCTGTTAATATTTTAACACTCCAGGTGCAGGGATCGACTCTTGATGGACGTTTTCAGTGGTGTTATCCGTGACGAGAGGTGTACTAACATTTCGATTTATATATATATGTGTGTGTACATATAGATATACAGAGAGTTGGAAATTGCGTTTAATGGCTGCTGCTGCTCCTGCCTTTAAACTTGCTGGACGCAGGGACAGAGTCGTAAAGGGTGAAACGGGGATGGGCAAGGAGGAGGAACTCAGAATGATGGTGGTAGATGCTGGTTCTGGTTAAGAGGGTAGTTTAGGGGCGCGAGCAGCGCAAGCAGAATTTTCATTTGACTGCCGAGACTCAGGCACATACGTCGCCTTCCGGCATAGCGAAACGAGTAGACCGGCCACACCACCATTCGAGTATTATTGCGCTGCCGGGAATGGGTGACCGGGGGTTGAAACCACCCTCTCTGGATATATCAACGGTTGGCGTTTATGTGGCGACCAACTGTCGAGTTAATATTCACGCGATTCGCCTCGCCGCTCCACATCCAGCCGTCTCCTCCCGCCACTTCTCTTCTACGGCTACCACCTTCATCCCTTACGGCATCACCAGAGCCTGACACTATACCACCATCCCTCGTACTACCCTTGCCGTGTGTTTGACAAGTTTTTTTTCACGCACCATTTTTCCATTAGTCAAATTATATATACAAAGTCGAATTACACGCTCCAGGATAATCCACGTGATCGACTTGCGTCATTTGTGTATAATTGATGTGATTTTTCTTTCTCCTTTTTATCTTACAGAAGACGCATGGCCCATGGCCGGTCCTCGTCGATGGAGTCGCGAGACGTTATTTTCTGCATCCTCATCACAGCTTTTCTTTACTCTAGCTTCGGTAAGTGCCTTGAAGCCAGACGGTGACAATTGAATTCGCTCGAGGATGCAAAGCTATCACCAACTTGTTTGTAATCATTATCACTCTCGAAATGTACAAGCATTTGGTTTGCACTGTCCCCGATGCGAAAATAAAATTTGGGATCTTGCACGTTAAATTGTTAAAAATCAATATTTTTCAATTGTTTTTTTTTAATTGTTCGTAATCGTTAGCACTCCCTAAATCTACAAGCATTTTATTTGCACCCTCTCTCCGATCTGTGGAAAAGAATGGAAATGTCACTGCGGTTGGAATTTTTCTTTTCTTTCTCTCCTTTCTTTATTTCCTTTTTTAACCACTGCAGAATTTTATTAAATATTCGCGCACCGTGTACAATGAGACTCGGAGCACGGTTATGTTGTCAGTGGTGAACGCAGACGGTATATCAGTACGTGCACAAGGTGCAGCTTCAATTTAGTATTCTTTTGTGCACGTATGCATAGCACCTTTAACGTGCACGATATGCATTTAGAAATACCTACGGAGAAGAGAGTCATATTGATTTTTGACATTTTCAATTGCAATTCTTTCGCTGCACGTGGGATTGACATCACGTGGGAAACACGTGGTGTCTTATCTACCTCAGATGCTTGGTCACTATTTTTTCTGCAAATTTTTAGTGTTACTTTCATTTTTTAATTACTCGCTGACGTCAGACATTTGGGCATTGCTTATTACATTTATTTTATTGTACCCCAATAGAAAGTACTTCATGAGTGAATTTTACGTGTCTCACGAGAAATAAATATTAACAATTAAACATATCTTCGTTATCTGCACGTATAAGTCGTATTTAGTAACATACAAATTAAGTTACAGTACATTATCTACGTTTTTAGAACGTTATAAGAATGTCCCTCGGGTGGGTCACAAAACTATCCAGAATCAATTTCTCGGTTTCTCGGATCGTAAAACGTAAAAACGTTATTGCCGCTATAAAAAAAAATAAGAGTCATAGGGTGAAGAAGGAGAACGACTCTATGAACTGCAGGGATGGTGGTAGTTCTTCGCCAGAGAAAACATCTACGGGGTTCACCGGACTGGGACATTCTCACCCTACAAGGGTGGAAAAACGTTGCTTATGAATAAAAACATTAGTACTTTTCTGGATTTGGTGAAAGGTTCGTTGGCTCCCTTGAAAGACCACGAGAGCCCAACCCCCTGTCAAGGGAGGTTATTTCGTTTCAATCATTATTGTTTTTTCTCTATGGTACAAGGAAAGTCTATAAAATACTTATTCTTTTTTTCCCCTTTCAGGTGAAACTCTCTCAAAGTTATTACCCCAGCCGGAATTTTTGGCTCCCTTGGAGAATCACACCGTTACCCAGGGTCGCGACGTCTCCTTCACCTGCGTGGTCAACCATCTTCAGTCGTACAAGGTTACAATCATCCCTTATTGATGTGTGATATCGAAGGGTTCTGGATACAACTGACTGGCACACGAGGGATGTAAAAAGGCGCCTGGTCCCGTGGATAAGCACACTGAGGGAGAGCTCTCTTCTGTCATAAAAAGAGGAACCTGGGTTTAGATAGATTCAATTTCGAAGGAGTTTAAGTTTTTGAACTTTTTTTCTTTTTCGGAGTTTTTCGCGTACCGTTTCCTTCGGGACTGATTCTATCAGTTCGGATAATTCACTTTCTCCTTCGCAACTCGTGGTTTGATTGCGCGTCCGGGACGATGACAACGACAAACGTTTCTGCCGCCACCTAGCATCCCTCCGAGCGTCCCTGGATAGTCTGTTTCCCTCTCTACTTATCCCGTGGGAGGGTCCTCTATGTGTAGTCCTGCCAGGACACGCCAGGGGTCGCAGGGGTGGACAGGAAGAAGGGTCGTAAATCAGTGGCGTTAATATTGCATTAGGAAGTCGCCTTGTCGACACATTATCCACCCTTCTGGACTTTCTTAAAATCCTGTAGCTTTCTTCTTTCTTCTTTCTCTTTCTCCTATCCCTCTGTCTTTTTCTTTGGGTATACCTTATTCTCGTGTATTTTTGTCACATTGTTATGGCACTCTCGGTGGATCGTACTGGCTTATCTTAAGTTTGCTTAAACTGACAAAGCAACAATGACTGAAGTTCCTCCTGGTACCGAATCGGCAAATACCCAATTACTTGAGCTTTTCGAGATGGGAGGGGTCTGATTCGCGAAGTCCCTTGTTACCAGAGCTTACCACTTGTCGGCATCCTCACTCCTTCAGGACTGTTCCTTGAGACCCTTCACGGCATCCTCTCTCCCTTACTGTCTATTCTTCCGTATTCCATTCCCGCATCCTTTCGCTGTTTCAAGATTCATTTCAGGCTGACTTGTCGGTTCAATCTGTCTGGAGGCCAAGGGGTGAGTTTTTCTCGATCTTTCACTGGCATCTCCAAGCAATTGCTTCTATCTGGAATATCGCGCGATGCTCTTGAGATTTTTTTAATTGACAGGAGTGAATATTAGAATTCTTTCAATGCTATTATCATGACGTTTTTCTAAGTTTTTTAAAATCTGCTTTCACTACTTTTCTTTACTGGCTGCGACTTATGTTCTTAGCTGACAGTGTTTTGGGTAATCCAATCTTTATCTGTAGATCTATTCAGTATGCTTATCTCAAGTCTCTTTGAATGTTTAATAGATTCCTAACAGGTAGAATCAGCCGCCATAAGGTACCACTCCATCTGCGTTATATATGCACACCTTAAATTCTATTGGCACGGATCGAGTCAGGCCTTTTGTTCGGGATTTAAAAGGCTTTTTCGCGTGGCGGTGAATGGCGCTCCCTGAAATATGACAGATCGGGCTGCCGACGGCCTCTGGCCCTCTTCTCCTCCTCTTTTCCTGCCTCTTCTCTTGGTGGTGGGCACGCGGTAGCGAGAAGGGTGGCTGGTTCGCTATTTCGAATCCTGAGTGTGCATGCGTGTTCTCGCCCTTTCCCTGCCTACGTTCCAGCCATTGTCCGCTCGAATTCCGATAAACGCCTTTATAACCCGACACGCTCTCTAAACACTCGATTTTTCAGCTCCGAATATCCCGGAGCCCTCAGCCCTCTGTTCACCACCTATATCACCATTCAGCATCCCTGTTCTCGCGACTCGTCACGCGCTCTCTCATTCCCCTCCCAACACCTAACGACACCCAAAATCGTGACCATCCCCTCCCCCTAGTCTGTTGAGAAATTGAAAGCATTGCGAACGCGTTTCCATCGCAGCGACCATCATCATTGAAATCGTTTGATCTCACTGCTTTTTTCTCATCTGGACACACAGGTCGTTTGGATTAAGTCCGATTCCCGCGCCATTTTGGCAATTCATACGCACATGATTTCCCACAATCCACGACTATCCGTTACCCACAACGGACACAACACGTGGAAGCTACACGTGACGAATGTTCAACGCAGCGATTCCGGCACGTATATGTGTCAGGTGAACACGGACCCCATGAAAAGCCAAGTGAGATTGTCTAGATGACTTTATGATTAGATAATTGATTAATTAATCGGAATATTATTAACCTCTTATGCTTGTCTCGTTCAGATGGGATATATGACTGTCGTTATACCACCGGATATTATGGATCTGGATGAAGATTCCATGGACGGTTTGAACACCGAGGAGGGTGGTGATGTCGTGTTAAAATGCAGAACAACAGGAATTCCGGAACCGGATGTAACATGGCGGAGGGAGGATGGACGTGATATAGTTTTACGAAAGGAATATTCTTCTACGAAACGCGGTATTTCTATTATCATATCCTTCTGTTGCAATTGGCTGATTATTTCTGGTGTGGTCTATACGGGATTTCAGTATTGCACCTACTTACTTATCTACATATCTACAAATAGCTACGTACTTTCTCCTTGACTTTGAGCGATCGCTTGTTTGTTCTTGATTTGTGAATACGTGACTGATGCAATATTCAGTGTTTACTCGTTTTAATGCACTTACTCTTAGGTAACCAGCACAGTAGCCTCACGGTACAATCTTATTCTCTCAGCTATGTGCACCCTAAACCCCATCCCATAAGTGTTCTCATACCCTCCCTTAAGTCTTGGCCAATGCAATTTCTTGAATGCGTGCAATCTGGCTTCCGCTTCTTGATTGATTATTCTTTGGGGTTGTCGCTTCGAACAGTGAAGATATTCGACGGTGAGGAACTTCACCTCGTTGGAGTTCTCAGACAGGAAATGGGATTTTACCTCTGTATAGCCAGCAATGGCGTACCACCGTCGGTCAGCAAGAGATACTTTGTTCACGTACGCTGTAAGTCGGATACTCAGGATGGTTGCCTTGTATGGATTTAATTGGGTTTGTGGAATTTATTGCAGTTGAACCACTTGTCAGAGTTGCTAGTCAACTCGTTGCTGCTCCTGGTAACAGTGACGTAATTCTTCAATGCTACGTAGAATCTTCGCCACAGGCTCTCAATACCTGGTACAAGAACAATGGTATGTTTTGTAATGGATTTTAGGGGAGTGATACTTATTTGTGGGATTTTTTTTGTTTCAAGGTATTAAATTGCTACCTGATAACAAGTATCAGATGAGTGAAACTCCTATGAATGTCTATTCGTCTCAATTAAATCTGACCATAAAGAGGCTGGAGTTTAGTGATTTTGGAAGTTACACCTGCTCATCTGAAAATGCCTATGGCAAGGCTGAAGGGACGATACGACTTCAAGGTAACGGTTTTTCTGTTATTTATTTCTGGGGGAGTGTGATTGGTTTTTCATTTTGGGGATTTATAATGATTTATTGTTACAGAATTGCATCTGACAAAAAGCAGTATCGCCACTACACGTTCTATGGAGATTCCTGGTAAAACGCGTAAGAAGACTGTTTCACCTGAAAAGAAGAAAAAGTATTCATATTCGAGCAATTCGGATTTTGCAAAGGACCACGAGGACTACACCACTCCGATGTCCTGGGAAAATTTGGCCAAGGGTCTCAGGAGTACGAATGACTCCTCTGCTCTTTCAAAATTCTTATCCGGAAGTAACGCTGCACCTGCACCTGAACCTGCTCATCTTGCTCCAACGCAACAGGATATTCCCAAGAGTCAAGGATGTGTCTTGTATGCTTATCAACACGTTATCCTGAATTGCGTCATCCTGATGTTACAGTTATTAGTCTAAGGACTCTCGATATACTAAAATGATAATGTGTACATGATGGTTTGTATGACAATAAGTTTTGCTAGATTTATGGAATATTGAATCGCCGCCTCGTGCTCTGATCCGGGCTATTTTTTGCTCTTTATATTTATTCTTCCTTCGAGGTGAAACAACCTGTACCTTATCTATCTTTTTTTCCACTGTCCAATTACACCATACTGTTATTAGTAACTATTATATAAGCGAAGCGAAGAATTGCGACAATAAATGTGGTTTTCTTACTGGAATACTTATTACAATGAGTATATTACACGTTGATTTATATATTTGTTTTATCATTCTTTTATCATAGTAAAAATGTAGTTCGTTAATGAATCTGTAGTGAGAGTCTTCCTTTTTATTGTCAGGGTCATTGTGCAATGCGACAGTTCATGTTATCTCAGACGAATATGTGTTTTAAGGATGTGTCCGCCCACCCATCCGGATGCTGTGTGATAATTGCATCCAGCGTTCTTTTAGAATATTTAATTGAATCTTTACGGCAGTACGAAATTTGTCAGTGCTCAATAATGTGGCTACAGAAATATACTAGTCTCCTAGTGCTCTGTCAAATTTTGCAGAGCGTTGTCTATGGCGACGATAAGAATTATACCTGCTTTCTCTCCAGTAAGGGAATCGACGTGACCTATCGCTGTGAGAACTTATTTAACCTGGAAATTGTCGATAGGATTCCTGGAAATGTTAGGAGCATCATTTTTCAAGATTCGAATCTTATGAATATTCATGGGTAATTTCTTGCGTTGTGTATTTTGCGCTTGTTTTTAAATTCGTATGAATAATGTATATTATTATAAAGGTAATGTTGCTTTCTTGTTGTTATTGTAGCAACGCTTTCACTAGATTTGGAGCAACTTTAACGTCGTTGGATATTCATGAGTCCAAAGTGGTTACCATTGATTACCAAGCATTTACGGGTCTGCATAATTTGCAAAATTTGTCACTCTATGGAAACAATTTAAGCTACGTTTATGCCATATGGTTTACGCATTTATCAAATCTACGTACGTTAGATATTTCTTTTAATTCTATTGTTGGTATCGAACTTCAAGTATTTCCATTGTTACCAAATCTTGAGTACTTTTACTTTGATGGGAATCGTCTTTCGGCAATTGACTGGACAGCTTTTAATTACATGCCTAAACTCAAGAAGGTCAAGACAGGAAGGAATCCCTGGATGTGGACGTAAGTATAAAATCTTATTTAATTATTCAATTAAAATTTCACTCACAACGTTCAACTGAAGTTCATCAATTATAAACGACTAATCGCATCGGACTTTAATTAATACATTTTTTTTTTAATTTAAGGTATCGAGCTCTCTTGATGCAATTGTTTGATGATCGTGGAATTGATTATGACGATGATTGGGAAAATTGGAGATGGATCAATACTGTTATCTGGGAATGCTCTCAGACTACTCAAATGGGTAATCTGAACGATCAAGTCCTTGACTGTGTAGTAATGAAACTTCTTACTTTCGTCAATGAAAATTTGAAATTTCAAAGTCTAACCTCACAAAATGACAAGCGTTGTCATACTGCTGCCTCAAGATTGATTGGATGCTCGAGAAATAATTCTCTTATTAAGACCGACGACGAAGCTGTGCGAATGTCCTTGCAAGGACTCTTTTATGTCATCAAACCGATGGAACATCCTGGAGATGAGTTTAAGCTTAAATAATTCATACTGCATACGATATTAAGTATTTTTGATGTTTCACAAATTTTTCTTCGTTTGTCAAAACTGTATGTTGTGCCCAATGACAATTTTCTTAAGGAATTCTATGTATTTCCGTAATCTTGTTTAAAATTATGAAACAATAAACATTGCGTTTGTGACTTTTGAAGAGTCGAAGCTATGTATAGTTATATTTTTGAAAAATATCCAAAATGCACATTCAGGTATGTAGGAAGTTTTCATTATTTTCTAATTTTACAAATAATAATGAGTTTATCTTTCATACAGGCCAATAAGTTTTTTTATTAAATTATACAATAGGAATTGTAAATTATCATATTTATTGCCAAAACAAAATTTCAAAAAGTTCTACTGGATCAATGTCGTTTTTGATTCATCGCATTCTCAAAGCGCCTATGAAATATGCTGGAATGAGTTAGTTTCTTCTGTTTCCGATATTTGTCCAATTTCCTTAGAATTGATGTATTCAGGATGGGATCGATCGAGTGCCAAACTGAATTACGTGTCGAATGGGGCGTGCATCCTGCGGATGTGAAATCAGGACCTTATTTCATTTTGCGGGAAAATAGTATCTTGGGGATCTTTTCCAGTATGCAGGATTTTCAGCACGTGCGAATTATCCCTATTTTCCATTTTGAATCTTTTTCATTCTCAAGTAACAGAAATTTTCTTTGTATATGAATATCCTTAAAAAGTTTTACAGGCACGGTAGAAACAAGTATTTTATTATGCTCAGCACACAGCTGGAAAACTTCGGAAACTCGTCCGATAACTTTGAGCTATAGATCGGCTGGAAATGATCCTTTAAATCCAAAAGTGGGTTATAGTACTCTTTATTACTTTTTCGAACGTATTATTATTATCTTTCTTTAATAGGCTTTGCTTGGCTTTAACGAAGATCTTAATGAAGTATACGCTTATTGTTCGCGAAAATTGGAAAATCGAAATTTTCCAAAAATAATATTTGGGCGATGAAAGTGTATAATACCAGTTTTGAACCAACATGTTTAACATGCGGGTCTGTAAAGTATCTTTGTTTTTATTTTTTTCTCTAATTTTTTATTGTTTATAGATTGCTGGAGGATTGCTCGAAATTCACAGCAACAGTTGATCCTATGAACTGGAAGTATTTTCTGATTAACTGTCGTGGACTAGATATTCAGCATATGAAGATCTTTGATATTTTCGCAAAAAGGTCATTATATCTTTCGTGTTACTAAAATGCTTTCCTTTAAGGATTTTCTTCTTTTTTAGGCTTGTAGGAACTCTTGAGGAATCATCATCTTCGTGAACGTTATCGGTATTTGGAAAAAGCGCATATTTATTATCATTATCCAGTAATACGTCATCATGACGTGAGTCTACGCATTAAACTCTATATGCCCCAAAATGCAAATTTGGATAATCCTTGACCATTAATTTTCTATACGTAAAATACAATATTTCCAAAATCTGTATTTTTTTTATATTTAATTATACATGTGTTCTTTGATGCAGAAGTGACAGTGTCGATATTCCTTATGCTGGCTACGAATCAACCTTCAGTAATACAGATTTCCTAGCAACAAAGATGAAGTGGGCGATACTTAAAGGTGATGGTCGTGGCAAAAATCTCGAAGGATTTTCAAGAACCAAAATCCTGAAGAACAGAATCGGCGTGGTGTATTTACAGGATTACAGCAATGCGATTGATTAATTATAAATTAATAAATTAAACAACATTATATAGTGATTAAAAAAAATTATCCAGATTCATCTTGAAGAAGTATACTGAATTTTTCAAGAAGAATCTCTTGGCAGTTTAGGGCCAGGGATACAGCGGATATACGGCAGCGTGTTTGGCTGGCACCAAAACCGCGTCAAATTTGAAATTCAAATGCGCAGCTGTCTTGAATCTTTCTATTTGGAAATCGGATCAAGACAATTCTTTTGTTCTACGATATTTTCCAAAACCATCTAGATCCTGGGAATCTGGCGATTCTCTTGTGTACTCCCGAGCAGAATTGTCAAAGGAATTTGACGTCTTTCAAAAAGACAGTATTTTTCTGATGAATGGATCCTTTCACGAGAAACTTGAGAGCAATGCCAGCAATGTTTTTACTACCGTCAGTCAAGACATTGAAAACCGTAGAAGGAATGTTTATCAGCAGCTCGTATCATTTTTCAGCGAATGTTTTGGAATAGTGAATTAATATGATCCCATGTTTATCCTCGACATATAATCTACCTGATGCAGTAACAGCATAGGAATTCAAAATAGAAATTCAACGAGTAAAGGTTCTCAATCTTAAAATACATATATTCTGTTATTTTATAAAACTGAAAAAATATACGATTGTTCTTCGTGGCTGTTAACGTATCTTAAAAAATCCATTGCATTCAGGCAAGCAAGTCAATACTCTTGAGATTCTTGCTATCAATCTTTGGATTGTATTTGTCCTTGTACAATGAAATTTTTAATTGTTTCACATGATTATCCAGAACGTGATACGCTTGTACAAGCTTAGCCATTTTCACATTAACTTGAGGACACTCAACTCCATTTTCCGTAACGTTACAAAGTCTCTCAGCAATACATTGAAAGTTTTTAAACTCCTCCAAATCATCCATTTCCTGTTTCAGGGCTGCGTTAAGGATCGTGGCCTACAATAAAAAAAAAAATTATGATCGTCAGTGACTTGTAATACCTTATCAAATCATTCGCAATTACACTCACCCTCTTTGTACGTTGCTGTAAATTTTCCAAAGTACTTTTTAACTTTTCAAATTCCTCCTCCGTGTATTGAACAGCCTGAGACTTGTCCTCGTCCAACAGAACGTTATCAGGAATATGTACAAAGTTATTAGTCGCCGTCTAGATCCAAGCATAAAATTTTTTTTCATTTAAGTACAAGAGTTCATTAATTAATCATCGTGGAATGACGATGATTAACGATCACGATGAATTCTAATAAGCAATTACATATATAGTCTTCAAGTGTTGCTGACATCCCTCACGATATGCTTTGACAAGTCGTTCGGTTTCGCTTCTGAGAACTCTAAGCGCTTCCTCATCCGGTTTATATTTCCTCTCAATAGATTCAGCTAATCTTTCGCATCGTGATTGAATCTTCTCCTGCACGATATCCTCAACTGAAAGAATTCCCGGAATAAAAGAGTTCACATCCGAGTCATCAATCGCGGAATTCTGTGTCATTCTGTTGGAGGGATTTCTAGGAATGGGAATTCGAAAGCATTAGAGGGTCGGAGGGGGGCAGCAAGTACCGCAAGATAATTGGGCGCGAGTCTGATTGCAAACCAACGCCATACTGTCGTACGGTAATTCTTGAACAAATGTTTGACTCGGTTCTAGGAATAATTAAAGATCCTTGAAAGAATCCATACGAGAATTTGAATAGTCTTGCAGATCCTTTTTTTTTTTAAAGACGTAATGCATCCAGCACGCTGGACGAGTGTGACTCTAGTCATGATGGCGAATTCACATAACACCAGAGGCTCACTCATCCGGCGTGCTAGATAGTTTTGATCCGATTAAAAAATCGGCCGATCTGAAAGGCATGCTCCAATTGTTTGAGAGACTTTTTGAGAGCTTCTTTCTCGCTCTCTTTCTCGTTCTGGAGACGCTGAGTGAAAGTTGAAAAGGGCGTCAGTCTTACGTCTTGCATAAACCGCACGGGAGTGAAAGCCAAACAGCTGCATCTCGTATTCCTCTCGTTTGCGTTTAGCGGCTTCCTTCGACATGATGAATTCTCTCCTTATCTTAGGATGTACTTGGGACGATTATTTTTGTCTATTTCTTTCTCTCTCTTCTTCAAACTATTTGGACGCTTCTGGCCGATACTCTTCTCGTCTTTCTTCGTAATCTCTTGGCACTCCTCTCCAACTCTTTTCTTTTTCCTTATAAGATTGCTCGGTTATCTCCCTTCTTTCTATTTTGAAGATTGGTATGAAATTCTCTTTCTGGTATCGAGGATGTTGACTCTGAAGCACACTCTGATTGTTGGGATTTCTCGCGCAGGTACTTTCACACGGTTTTCTTCTTGGGATACGATACGCCGCTACTTGACGTCCGTTGACAAATGAATATGGCGTCTCTCTGCCTGCGTGCCACAGCTAACAGCGTCCTTTGTCCCGCCACGTTCCTAAACCTATCCTCTGTACCTTCTATAGATTGGCGTCATTCGAATGGCCATTGCACCCGCTGCAGTTTTTTTTTACTAGCGCCACGCTCTTTCAATGTTGGAACTATGATATCAGTCCTCGTGGCATTCCTACATTATCGACAGACCGTACAAGAGTTAGACGATTCCTTCTTTATCGGCCGACCATAGTATATTCAATAGTCAACAGATGTCAGGACCATTTATCTATTTCTGAACCGATCAATATAATGTCTCTATGTAAACATTTATTACCGATGCTCGGCATTAGATCGGTTACCAAGCCCGGCGGCTTCAAAGATTTCTCTTATCAATTCGTACAGACTTGCAAGTAGTCACTTTGTAATCAACTGATTTCTCGTTATCTTGCGGGATCTCGGTGATTTTTTTTCTTCCTCTTTAAAAGAATTCAAAGAAAAAGATCCCTTTCATCGCAGCTTCCCACCAAGGACAGAGAATTATTTCACAAGGCACTGTGCGTAGACTTTAAGGCTGCGTCTCACACTCGTGCGTTTACGCACTCACGCACTTCTATAGGTATACAATCGTTCATATATATACACACGCATGTGCGTTGTCACGTATGCGTAAAGAGGGTCGTAAAGGAGAACGCTGTTTGTTATCGCAATACAAAGCGAGTTACGCCTCGCGTTTTACTGGATCACCTGGCGGATACGAATATTTAATACATTCCCTGGGTCCTCTTATCGTCTCCTTTAAACAGCCTAACTTCCGCTACCATGAAACAAGCCAACGCACACAGCAGATACTAAATTCGTAGGAGATCCACAGGACGTGACATTTTGGCCAAGTGAATCAGATTTATTAAAAAGCATCACGGAAACCACCTCCAATGGATCGTCATCGCTATTTTCAATGATTGCAAACGGAATTCTTGCTAACTCTTGTTGCACAATATTTTTCACATTCTCTCAGTCTTCGGTTCTGTTTATCTTCTTGCTTCCTCTCTTACCGTGATTCATTCTCTATAGGCTTTCAGCTTTTTCACGATCATGAATCTTTTTCAGGGAGTCATCGAATTCTCGATGCAATCATCGCGTAATGCTAGAAGCTAACGAGTGATGAAAAGTCAGTTACGAATAATGATTATAATCGATTGCGTTACTTCTGTTTACCTCTAACCTTCTCACTCGTCCACCCACGTGGCCATTATTCTCATCTGCCCCCGCATTTGCTCAAAAATAAATTCCGCTTAAATTGTTCGCCTTCTCACAACCAGTCACCTGCTTCACCCCCCACCGTATTCTACAAGGATGTCGTAAAAAAATCAAGATAACGTTACTACACTTCTGTTTACTCGGCGATAAAATAAACGTAGCCTATAAGATGCCTCTCGATTTCACATAAGAACACCATATCATTTGATTTCTTTAATTTAATTCCCATGCGATAAAATAAATGCAGAGTCGTTAATATACACGTACAAACGTCATTTTCGAAAATTTTTTTCTTTATTTTTCTTTATTATCGAATATTCATCAATTATCTTAGCTACAGAGCAAAAGTATCATTTGAAATGAAATCCGAGCCTGTGACAATTTTTCAATTATTTATATTTTCCTTGCACAACACTTTTAACGGTAACGTGACACGAATGTTCTTGGGGTTCCTCGCGATCAGTCATTTCGCAATTTCGCTCGGTCATTCCGCCTGGATTAATGACTAGGAACGTTTACGTGTCTCATAGCAGAAATCATTCCACATACTTAAAGCTTAGGCATTTAATATTGCTTCGCATATGTGTATGCAGCTTTTCCACGTGCGCGCAGCTATGCTCGCGCAACTCCACCGTAAAAAGCCGGCGGTACGCCGGGTTCGGAGCACCGTTCTCTTCTCAGTTTGGATTTGGTTCCCGTTCCGTTCGCTTCTTCGTTCCCCGGTTCTTCTTCCTACAGTCTTCGTTCTTACCTAATTGCCAATAGCCACGCGCCTATACGTGCGTACGGTGATAGGAGAGAGACACCGTGTTGCGAATTTTTGTGATCAACAGTGGTGAACGTGTTTTTTTTTCGATTTTTATTTTATTTAAAAATCACTTTTTTTAAATTTTATCTCTGGTGAAAAAAACGTAGATTCTTCTTCTGACAGTGGAAGATGGAGAGAATACTGCGAATTTCAACTTTACTTGTCGTTTTATTCGTCGCTCAGGGTGAGTCAATTATCTTTGTATTTTTTTTTATTTCTCATTGATTATCAGTGGTTCTCGGAAATTTTTGTCGATTATTCATCGAACCGCGGGAATGTTTCCAGACAGCTTTGATTCGTCCTTTCTTATTTTTTTTTATTCTGTTAATAAAATAGTCTGCTGTCACGCTAATTGGTATAAATGATTGAGGCGCCGGTACACGTGGCTAGTTAATTGACAGGAAAATTCACTCTAGATATACATTCGTATAGATTGATACATTATAATTTTTTATATTTATTTATGGCGAGTCTCATACCAATCGCTTAAAAAGGTCTAATGATCGAATTAAGGTAATCCCGTGTCTCCATCAAGATCATTAATTCTTTTGCTAAATTAAATGATCCTTCTTTTTTTAATAATTGATCGATGTAGAAGTCTTCAGTGTCGAGTTCGCAATATGTATCTCGAGTGGGCATTTCGGCTGAATGGAAGAATATATTGGCACATTGCAAATAAAAGTATTACAGAAACGTCGCGTATGGCGAGCAAGAAAAAATATACAAAAAAATTATTGGCAATGATTCAAGTTAAACGCTCTCCTCCCCCCGAAGCTCCAGAAAATAAAAAAACTGACAGTTCCCAGAGTAAACAACGGCGCTCGGTAATTGTCGGCAGCACTTTAGCAATCCTGACCGTATAGTTTGCAAATGGCCGAGCAATAATCCTTCGGAGCCCAAGCAAATAATCCTCTCTTGGATTTCCCTCCCGACAAAGAAACGGTGGCACAGTGCTTTGCTTTGAAGATAAAGAAAAGTAGTGGTCAGTCGGACGACCGTGTCTGGAGACAGAATAAAAAAAAAAGAATTTTTGAGAATTAGGAAAGCATAGTCACAGAGCCGTATGGCTGACGTATATAAACGGCATAGTCGGCATAGTCAGACAGGCCAGGTGAAGACTGGCCAGGTAGAACGAAACGGGCGCAGATGGTATGTTCACTTTTCGTAGAATCGTACACGGCTGTTTTTGGGCCCGTCGTAGTACTGGACCGTAGGGCCCCATTTACTCTCATTGACTGGGCCTGTCTGTATTACCTATTACTCATCTAGTATAGGTAGCCGCTCTATTTGTACGTACGCGCGTTATTACGTGTACTGAAATATGGGACTTCGAAACGGGCCCCTTCTTTACTCTTCGAGTAATAACAGAGAAGAGATAATAAGTGGGACCACCGAGGTCGCCAAGCGGTAAATGAAATTTTTTTTTCCTCGAGGCACTTCTAGAGCGGATTAGGCAACACGTTGGGGCAAGGATGCTGCACCTTGATCTTGAGCTTCGAGAATGACAGATGCTCTGCGGATGCTTACCATGGGGTGGGTTTGCGGGGGTGAGTCAGCTGGACAGTAGGAAATTTGCTGGGTTTGTGTAGGATACACGTGGGACCGTGCGTGTAAATACGTATCGGTAGTTACGTCACGTATATCTAGTTTATCCGAGTAATTAAGTAATTGAGTTTTATTAGTGCGCCGGTTTGCCAGCAGGAGGGATGGATTCGAGGGATGACTGCGGCTCAGGAAGAAATATCTTTGGACCCGCATGAGAACTCCCTTTCGATTCTTAGGATCGACCGGCATCCCTGAGATCTGCCTTTTTTTCGGATCCTTTCTCTAACTTAATTGCATACCTGCATGGGATACCAACGATTTTTTGAAAAAAATCATGCGAGTTTTGGACCAAGTCGAATTTTTGCAAGGTTTACACGAAACAATGGAAAACGAAGCGTTATTATTTTTGACATAATTTTTTAACAGCTTCGTAATCCTTAACGAGATTAATGCACTGTGGATTTATTAAAAATATAAAAATGTTTTTTAATTTTGTATTTTCGTTTCAGAAATTTTTTTTATTTTTAACTTTGTGTATTGGTATTAATTTTTAATTGTCAGAACAGATTCAAGAGATCGTATCTTTCCAAGATGGAATGCGCAACTGGAGCGCTTTATCTCTCGACTTTATGGACATTTTGAGTTCTCGTTGTAAAATTAGCACGAGACTAATTGTTGTTGTTAGAAATAGGAGAGAAACCTTTGACACGAAATGCACGCCGGATCACGATAATGATGGCCTTTCCACTCGCTAGCTCAACTCTCCTTACGAAATCCCGTTATGCAATACGTACCAAATGCCCAACAACCGACACCATTCTTTTTTTTCATTCTTTTTTTCTGGTTCGGATACTCCCGTCATGACTTTCCGTAAAGTCCAAACAAAAAACAGTCACTCCTTTCCAGTGTTATTTCGGCGACTCACGATTTACGGCCTCCCTGGATTCTGCCGAATCTGCGACTGTGCGCATGCGCCAGATTATTTCAAGATTAAATGTGTTTTCCGCTCTCAATTTGAATTCGGCTCGAGTCACAGGAATACTCGTCTCATTCTCGGCAGACTGCTTGGCGCTTTTTCTTTCGCGAGTCGGACGTCTGTCTGACTAACTGTTTGACTATCTCACTGACTGACTGACTGACTGACTGACTGACTGACTATGCATCATCATAACGCTTGTACTTAAAGTCACTTCTCATCCGCTCTCTAGCTTCGTTAAAAATGCATGGAATGTAAAAGAAAAAAAAATTGATGAAATTTTGATAGGGGAAAAAATTATAAAATTATTTTAGTACAGAGGTCAATGATTCGATGACTTTCAAAAAACGGGGGTTTTCTCTTCTGTATTCTCTAGTACCCGCATTTCATTAGATACTCTAATCCGCATAGTCTGACTGTTCGTTCGATACGCCCAGCTGATTTCTGGTTACTGTTTTTGTCGAGTATTATCACTGTGCGTTAAAAGAGGATATATGAGGATATAACGTTATTTATCTAGGAAGCCGTATTCTAGATTATTTTTAGCCCAGTCGTAGAAACGTAAGGCTCGATGATGCTGACTATTAAACCTTTTAGTCGACAGTCGCTGTATATACGTAGGAGCATAATATCTTATAAATAGGGATTAGCCAATCGGCCCGAAACTGAGAGCCGAGAGACCTCCGCCCTTGCGACTTATTTCGGGAGTAGCGTCCCGACGCATCATTCAAAAATTCATTTTCAATCCTTTTCGACAGTCATTCGATTAAATGCTGTGTTGTTTCTGTATTGTGCGAAATTCCTTCGCGTAAGTCTTTCGCGAATTAAGGTCAATCGTTTCGCGAGATACTCGCGGAAGATGTTAACATGCAGTATCTATAGTATGTGCTACATCAATGTACAGCGTGAATACGTCATCATCGTTTCATTTACTCTCGACTCTATATGAGACATCCACGCGCTTTATCGATTCAGAAATCATTTTCATTGAGAAACCTTGTAGTCTCATTCTAATTACGACCGCCCACGGCGAATGACGGCTTCTTCCTCTATTATGAATGTAATAAATTCATTGAGTAGCTGTCATACTCCTTTTGTGTTGGTCTAACTAGAATAGAGCGTATTGAATATATTTTTTTTCAATTAAAAATTTTTTTTCCATATTATCGATATTATTAATGCAATGCACTTGGTCGATGAATGATACGACTCTTTCGACGGCAGGAAATAAAAATTAGAACAGTCAGAAATGTTCACAGAGTATAGGGGCGATAGAGAAATTTAACTAAGAAATTCAGTAGATCGCCGGTTATCATCTCGAGGCTTTGAAAACTCTAGTGCAGCCGTATTAGAGCATTACTGGAATTCGGGGTAATTAGGGTCGTGGAGGTCAAGTATGCTGAAAAGTCCCAAGTCCTTTCATCTCGCCGTGTCTTTCTATTCGAGTGGATTAAACGTTTGGGAATAGGACCGAAGCAGACCTTAAAGGGAGCTCGAGAACATTTAAAATTCCCATGGCGTGTTATACGAAGAAAAAAAGAATAGGAGAAGTAAGAAGACCCGCCTGTACGTTTAGGAATTCGAAAAGAGCGCCGTAGTATTCAATCATCGTTGGCAACGTCACGAAACTATTCCCACGTATATATCTATAGCGACCGTATGCCAACTCGGTATGTATAATCCCAACCCTGTAGGAAAGATTTTATGCCGTGAAGTTGACACCCCTTGAAATATCGAGACAGATGGCGGTGCTGGGTTGACGTCATTCCTTTTCGATGGTTTATTATTTTCACTCCTCGATTATTCCTACTACTAGAGCCAACCAATTTACCCGCGTTACCGCGCACGTTCCGGCAATGGCCTCCCCCATTCGGATCCCTGGTAGTTATACCATTCAGAACTGGTTCACTGTACTCGGGGACGTATGAAAAATCACGGATGATCGTACGATCGAATTAAAACAACCGGCAATGAAAGGGCCCGCGCGATAATCAAGTCGATCTCAAAGGATAGACAGAGAGAGAGAGAGAGTCGAGATTGTAGAAAGGCGAAAGGGAGAAAGAGACATGACGAAATGGGGTCGCTGTTTTTTCTTTGATTCTTTATGTTTTTCAGCCAGTCAAAATGACGGCCCTATCGTGCGGGGCTTGTTTGCTCCAATTGGTGGGTCGGTGATGTCAGAGATGAAGCTGGGATCGCATTGCGAAGCAACGGATAGCAAATGACGGAATAACTGGGAAGACTATCTGAAGGAGAGGGGGTCTGGGGAGGGGGGCTGGTGGGGATAGAATCGGAACGCTAGTCATAAGCCGGTAGACGGCAAAGAAAACGATAGAGTCGCGCGAGCATTAAGGATGACCGGCCACGACGTCAATGATGTCATCATTTTACGGGCGTAAACAGCACTGGCCTAAAACGCTTGGCATTCTAATTTTATGTTGTACTGTACTGCGTGTTATACCTATATATACCGGTATACTGATCCTACGTACTGTTTATGCTACTTCCGAATTCACTGACTTCACGTTCAACGCCCTTTGTTTGGCTCTCTTTGATATGGCGATTATACTAGGTACAGTTAAGAATGAGAACACGATTTAGATCTTACACCGATTCGACTATGTCTATACCTATATCCATACCTACGTCTTGCTAACTCGAGACAACGTTTCGTATTTCTTCTTTATTCTCGCGTTGATTCTCGCGACGACACGTTTTCTACGGTCGACAGTTGGGCCGAATTGTTTGGCCCAGTTTTTTCTTCTTTTCTGCCGTTTCAAACGCGTATGACGTTACTTGTATCCAGGCTGTGTACACCATTACCAGGAAAGTGTGTTATACGCGGAGATGCGTACGACGACGATAAGAACTAATGCACGCGCGTACGATGACGTATCGCTGTGTATTAATTAAAAAAGAAAGGAGCGACATAATTAAAAACCCCCTTTTTATGAATGTTATCGCTTCGAAGAGTTCTCGTGGATGCTCTTGGTTCTTTATTTTTTTTTTCTTCTTCTTTTTCTTTTTCTACTCGTTTCATACCGAGATTCTCGGAGGCTGCGCCAAGTCTTATCTTCATGGGCCCTTGCGAGGATCTTTACACGATTTCGTGTATATCTGCGTTTTATCGGATCGTTTAGTCTGCGGAGGCTTGATTTTTTTATTAAACGTCTTCCATGCACGTTTTGCGCAACGGTCGAAGGTCTCGGGAGTCACGGGGGCCCCGATGCAGCAAACAAGAAATAGGGAAATGTTGGGCAATAAAAAACACCTGCCGGATTGCGGCCCACGGCCAATCGCGTTGGTTTTTATATGTTTCTCGGTTCTTCTGTTTATCGGCTGACTGTGACGGCGAAGGGCCGGATGGCCGTGTTCCCGAGCGCAAACAGCTTAGTCTAAAAGCGTAGATGATACTACCTTTAAAAAAATTCTGCCTTTAGGAATATTTTCATCGTGTTATGAAATTTTTTGGATTCTCTCCACCGAGTGTTAGCAAAGACTTTTTCAAGACGGTCAATCAGTCATTGAGACACAGCCTGTAGCGAGCGAATGACTGAACCCAGTAGTACTAAATGAATTATCAGAACCGGATATTGACTCGGCGGGATTGGGCACACTGGAGCAACGTGAGACCGTTAAAAAAATAAAAGACTCGTCTCGCTTCTTCACAGACGTATAAATAAAACAGTGCAGTAGTAGAAACCTAGTGGCAGTTCAAAAATACAGTTGACACCAGGACTTCCTCGCAGCAGTAATAGAGGCACGAACTTCTTCTTCTCTGCTGATTCAGGCTTCTCGATTTCAGTTCTAGGCGTATCGTCACAGCGCCAAGCCGTACCGTGTGTTGTGAGAGGAAGTGAGGGTGAGACATAATGGAAGGAGAATGAGAGAGAGAGAGAGAGGCTTTGCAAAAATAGCCACCCTGTCCCATTCTAACACCCTAGTTCAAGGACAGCCAGGTTTAATGTACCAAGCCGGTTCATGGACCATACTCAACCTGTATGCTGTTTACCTCATCCCATATACTAAAGCTTTCTCAACCATCCACCATGTATTAATTCTCTGACGTTCACGAAAGAGCTTACGTGCTCCCACTATATCCAGACACCAGGAACGCCCGAGTACTCGAAAGCTTTCTATTTCGTCTCTATATATTTCCACTATCCATTATCTAACGATACGAAAGCCAGGATCTCAACTCTACCATATCTCCCTCTGTGCTGACTTTCGGTCTGTTAGGTTGCCTGCCTGCTTGCCTTACTCCCGACCAACGTCTATAAATACCCGTGCTGCTTACTTGCTTGCTTACTTCGATCTCGCTGGACTTGGCTTATATGCTTGCTACGGTGCTTCGTGATCGTCCATTACGATTTCATCAAAATTTCATACCTGATTTTTCACCCTTAAAGTTTTCATGACCCTTTCATCTTGATACTATTGTTATTGTTCACTTTCTCGTTTTCTTCTTTTCTTTCTGTAAAGAGAGGCACGTCTATTTCTTATATTTCTATCTCAGTGCCAATAAATAACTCTCGGTCCGTCATTTACGAATGACGCGAATGATACGGATCGTTCGAATGATTCGAGTGTCTCCGGCAACAAGCACTCCCTCTATGCGACTCCTCCATCATCGCTCTTACTAATTAAGGCTAAATTGGTTCTTGCACTGGTCGAGCAAACGAGCCGCTATCGCGAGGCACTCACGCGAATCGGATTTCCACTTGCTTTACTCTCAAGACATCCTTCATTTTCCTCTCCCCCTCCCCCTTCTTCGCCTCTAACAAAGATGAAGGAACAGAACTTACAGTACAGAAGATTGTACACGGTCCTAGCCTCCATCGGGAGCCACTGTAAACCCAGACTCCATATGACCCAACTGCTTCTCAATGATTTCTCCTGGTCGTAACCAAAACAGAACTTAAATCAACATCGCAGGTGAAAGAATGAATAGAAATCTTCAGTATAGAATGAATCAGTCATCGAAACGGGATGGATGACAGCCAAAATATTTTTCAAGCACATAACATACAGCCAGACTATGATAGTCGAGCGAACTTGAAAAAGGGGTCTCCGACTAGAGTCCTTGACTTTGGCAAAGTGACGTAGACTAAGGCCGTAACGACACATGGCTTTGAGATTGATAAAAAAAAGTGCCCGTAAAAAGGAAAAGGCTGATTTTCATGGGAGAACGAAACTTGGACACTCGGATAAGGGGACCGTGCTTGGATACATAGCGTTCTAGTATGTATACGGAGGAGGTCCCGTACCACTTCCTAAGGAGGAGAACATAACGCTTTAAAAGATTCCTATCAACTCTTTCGGATCTCGACGCGACGTTGTATGTTTTGATTATCTGAGATCCGAGAAAGACGGGCAAGCGTAGTTTACACAATGCATCGTGCTGCTGCCAGATAAGAGGGACTCTCTCGACACGACGCTCGGCGACGCGCTTTCATATGCGTATACATATACTTGACTCTCTTTTCTCACAGTTCTCTTTCACGATTCGTGAAATATCCTCCTGGGTACGCGTGTACCGAGTACACGCATAAAAGGTGAAAAATGACACTGCAATATGTATACATGTACGTATAAGTATACACCTACTGTGTTCGTCCTCCTTACAACACGACTTCCATATCGCTGCAGTCAAACGTGAATCCATTGCACTTTTATGCACGGCGTCTACGCTCGAGAATTTATAATCATTTGCGAGTTTCGCCATTTCCAGGACAAGGCAAATTCTCGAGCCTAACGAGGTGGCCCATAAAGTCGGGTAGTTAACGTTATGCAAGTTTTCAGTACCGCGGCCATTAGTGTACGGTAATTTGTATATACAGCATTGTTTCTGCTTTTATTTCACTTGAGAATTACACGTCCTGGATATGTCCTCGGAGAATTTATCCTCGCGATAAACATGTCGGGTTAGCCTTGAGCATTCAATGACGTGCGATCTTCTTTCGTGTCTCTATGGCTTCTCTTTGTATATCTATAATATATATAAATATATCGCTGACGTCTTTCGCCGACCATTTCATGGGATCCTCACGTCCCCATATAGTCCTCACAAGAGATCTTCTCCTCGCGGACCAACCAAAGCAAAAAAATCTCCCGATGAGACTCTGCTATTTATTTAAGCGATATCCGCGCGAACGCCATTGCTCATACCTTCGTTAATACCAGGCCTTAAGGCTAATCCTCAGAGCACCGTGAAGCATCCTATAGTCGCCCGTTCACTCGACCACACAAATTTCTCCATAACGTTGACGGATAGCTCGCAGCTGATTTTTACCGTGGGAATTACAAGTATCTTGGACGTAATAATATCCTAACTGGATGCTGCTACGAGGACCTTTAATCTGTGAAGTCATAATTGCGCGTACGGTGAAATTTCTTACTTGACACAAACTTACTCCTTCCTTCGTCATATCAATGAGCTAATAACTATCTCTGGGCCTTCAATGAATTACTCTCGAGCGTAAACGAAATCGAGTGACCCGTCGAAAGCTGAAAGAGAAACTTGTTCGAAAGGGATTCTCGATGAAAGCCAACTTATACTAACTAAGCGGCTTGGCAACCACGCCACTACGTTCTTCTTCTTTTTCGTTTTAACCGTCTCTTTCGTGGTACTCGCGGACTCGACCAAGCACATGGTGCCCATAAAGTCCCCATGCTATAGAAATTCCATGGGAGACCTCTCCCTGGTCTCGGTCTCGCGACAACCGTAATCACCTTGCCGTTCCCTCAACCATCAGCTCAACCTTACCATGGTTGTTAACATACGTAATAACAACGCGACCATTTCGTATGCATCACCCTGTAGTCCTTGGTCCACCTACCTACCTCTCCCCCTTTCTTTTTTCAACATTTGACACCGTAATCTCATTGATACCCTTGTCCTTGATTTATGACTGTTTTATATTTTACTATTGTGGGATTTTTAACGGACTGTCGCCTCTCCCCCATCACCCCCCCCTGAGATGGGGTCAAAGGTCTTTGTCGCATTTCCAACCACTGTGTCATCCCCTTGTCGGTTACCCAGCGGTTATCTTTATTACCCTACGCGCGTGGAACGTGTAAAGTGTGTAAAACGTGTAAACTCCCTAGGATTCATTTTCTTCTTTTCCTCCCTCCCTTCCTCACCCACCCAACAGCTTAAATACCCATAGCTTGGGTTACCGGCAACCCCTGGACTGTTTATGAGCTCCTAGACGCTCGTATGGGAAGGCTTGCTTAGCCGTGCGTGATCTAGATACTGGTATCTTGAATGCATTTCTCTGTGAAGCTGTTTTGAAGCATCTCCAGGCGTTGATGGGTTCTCGGGGTTTACTCACGTGGCACGGAATATGTTATTGCTAGGTGGGAAAACAGTGATTAACAGGCATTAAGCGATATTACTGTTGGGATCGTATGTCTGCTGTTCATTAGCGATTTGGAGTATCTATATAGAAAGAGCGGGGAAGGATTCAATTGGCTGAGATTAAAATCGTATATTTAATTAATACCAGTTTTATTATATCTGTACGTGTTAGAGCGTTGCTGATATTAAGCGGGAATAAGAGTGCCTCGACACCTGCCAAGAATTCCTATTATTTTCTCAGGTCTTCCTAGAATCACAAGAACACCTGTTGCCAGCGTGGTCTACACCCACAGGAGCAGCCGCAAGTGCTTGAAAGTGTCGAATGCCGCCATTTTACACTCCTCCATTAGCCTCCCGTGGGATAGTCTAAAGTGCAGCGTTTAACTGACGTAAAACTTGAAATTGCCCTTTTCTTTTCGCTACCTGCTCGGAGCTTGATAATATAGTACTGTACTTGTATGACTTACCACGTGGTTATACCCTGTTCCTCCTACTTCTCAATTGGTAATTAAAAATGCTAATCGGCGACCCGATCTAATTTCACTTCCAACTATTGTCGCTCGTTTAGTACTTCGCTTGGCACGATTCTGTCGGAAGTCCTCGAAATTAACAACTTCCTCGGCGAGGCGGCAAAATGTATTTTTACGCGTTTCTACTATTTTTAGATGGCCCTGTCCTTTTTCATTATCTGTCGCGCATTTCACGATAACAATGACGATTGTGGTTGTTATGCAATCTCACCCCTCTCCTTCTTCCCTTTGCCCTGGACTGTTCTATAACAATATTCGTTATCGGGGTAATCGACGGAACAATGGGTATACATAAAAATCATCAGGATCATTAAACATCGCTAATCCAGTTCATCTGCATTCTCAGTGGGTCCGCTTGGGACAGTAGGACCCGTTATACTTCGTGTGTTAATTATCATTGTCGTCGCAGGCAGCATTGTAACGGGCTATCGTATTGCATCTTGAATAACGAAATGAAACGTGTGTCATCGGTATTTTGATGTTATCCGGTTTTGTCAAGCGGCGAGGTTATTCAGAATTTATCATCCATATAGTCCGTCAGTTTCCTTTTCACCTGACGATGACGCGGCTTGTCGTCTCGGACTCATGAATCCTGGACCGCAGCATCCCCTTACGACGGCAGAGAAAGGTACGCAGGGAGAGCGAAGGAGAGAAACGAAGGAGAACGGTGGACTGTGATGCAGCGGGAGTGCAGCCGGCAGTTTCTTGGCGTTGAAGGGCGTGGAGGGGGGAAGGGGAGAGATGCTGGGGCATTGAACCGCCCTCGGCATTCCCTCGTCTTTCTTTCCATTTCATGGCACGTCTCCTCCTGCTTCTTCTCTCTCTCTCTTTCTCTTTACTGGAGACTCTCTTGCTCCTCTCTTCGCTCTTCCTTTATTCACTTCTCTCGCGCTAGATAAGTCTTCTGGCTTGGCGCGCACGTCCAGACATAGGTCCAGTATAGATCAGGACTTCAGTACTCTGCCTGAAGCTGTATACGTATCGTTATGTTCATTCTCCTTGTTTTTTAGTCTCTTAGTCTCTCACTCTCTCTCTCTCTCTTTTTATCTATCTGCCTTTATTTTGCTTTGCATCCTTTTTGTTTCATGGGCACACCCACAGGATACCTCAAATTACCCAATCGCACTCGTGTTCCGTTTAGGTACTTCCGCTATTTGACGCAGCATCAAAGTCATTGGACGTAATCGAATTGATTTGAGTCAGAGAACTCGAGGGGAGTTGCGCGCATGCGCGGTGGACGATATTTATTTAATGTATACAGTTTTATGGAGAAAAGGCAAAGTGTTATCGGTATGCAATTGATATATCGGTTGCTATACGAGTGATAGAATTTATTATTGTAATTCCTGCGATTACAGTAGGCCTTGTATAACGATTCCGATAATGTAATAGAGATCTGGAAAAATTGATTGAAGCTAATTTCTTGGAATACTTACGTTTTAGTCTCAATCGTTATTTTACTCGCTTCCTTCGTCGTTTTCGCAGGTGATGCAATTCGCACGCGTAACGCAAGGCTGCCATGTGTTTCCCATATCCAAGCAAATCCAGTAGGGAAGCGTGCGGGTAAAATAATAAGCGGATGCCAGGTGAAAAATCATAATGGAGGCGAAAGAGGTCAGAGCGGCCCTCGGCTCAACGTCCGACTCAATATATTCTATTGGTTTCTGGGTCAGGGAAAATTATGTCAGCATTGAATTAAACCTGTTTTCGTTGACCGCTATGGCCGCGGTATGATAACGTAAGCCTCTTCCAGGCGTCCGATTACGTATACCCGTCATTGCGGAAATTCCATCGATAAACATACGTGCATACGTGATCATAATAAGTTTCCACGACGAGTCCAATACTACGGTGGCGCCACTGCATCGGATACGCCTGGAATTAATCGCTACTGAAAAATACAATGAAAAAGAGAAAAATCTAGGGAAGAAGAAAATTGACCCTTGACTGACTGACTGAGTTGGTTGCGTGAGCGTTACGAGTAGAGAACTCGTAAATGTACCTATGTATGTCTCCAGTATTAATAGAAGCCAACGTTGCATTCTGGGAAGTGCACACCAGTCAGGAATTGGGACAGCATCATGCAGTTCGGGGTCTCCAATGTATAGATAAATATTTGTGCAACCATATTCTCCTTATGCTATCAACCAATTAATCTGTAACTCTCATTCTCCACAATCATATATATATACACGCACACAATAACAATTACGGAATTAAATGCTTATCGATATCACACCACTTACACGTACCGTCCTTGTATTCTCTTATGCATTATCGATAGCAGCGGTTTATGTGCACGCATAATTCATTACTGCATATCAACAAGTCAATTCTTCCGTTATGAATTAGTGCATTCTATATAATGTGACACTAGTCTATTTTCTGTTGCAATTCACTAAACGCAGGCAGGCTTGGGTTCCTGAGGAATCCTGGGAATTCCTGAAGGATTCTGGACGTGTAAGAATGGGGGGAAACTGCGCGGGAGGATGACAATGAGTGAAAGAGGTTGGGGGGGGGGGGGGTCAGGGAGAGCAAGAGTCTTCCTCTTGACGGCGGATTCTATCGCATCTAATAATAGGCTCTATTTCATTGCTCGTGCGCCGACGCTCGTTGCCTTTTAAAAGGGTCCCATCGGACAATAAGAAGGGCGTCGCGACGCCTGTATTAGTGTGCCCTTGTCGATACGTTTGTGCGCCGTAAACGTGCACGTTTTTCGTGACTGGATGAAAGCACGTGAAACACGAAGATTATGCATATTCGCTCATTGTAAGGGTATTTCAAATGGACCACAGCATCCAATTTGTCGCGAGCCACGCGTCTCGTCCCTTTTTTGTTTACCCCCTCTCTTCCTTTCGTGGGAAAACAGTCTGTGGACTTTTTAAAATTTTTTTTTGGGTTGACCTCATGGGTGTCTACCCCTTCTTTTTAATCCCCTTTAGCGGTTCTCGTAAAAGGGCTCTCTCTTCTTGCCATGAAGATGTCTCACAACACTCTTGACTTTTTTTTTCTTACGCTAAAGACTCGTTAACGAAATCTTGATTTTCTCCCTGCACTCGTTCAGCGCAGTGTCTGTATACGCATATATGTATATATATGCGCTATCTCCTGGCACTCGAGAAATAATCATCAATTTGAGCGTTCGATGACTCTGATGAGTGGCACGAGAATTCTCTTCAGGCTCTCTGATGATGTCTCTGTGAGACTTTTGAAGACTGAAAGTGTTTGGGATATATTGTCAGTGCTTTGTGGGGGTGAGGTGGGAGGAGGGGTGGAGAGAAAATTAAAGCGGGTCATTTAAATAGAACGGCGAGCGACAGATGATCCTCTTGGTGGGTCTGTCCTTCAGAGAAATTATGTCACTCCCAATTATCATAAACGCTCTAGCATCGAGAGGGTTGCATGGTTGGATCGTGTACGTTTTTATCGTTAGATATTATTACGTTTAAAATTCAAATTTTTATTACAGCGATTCCTTAAGGTATTACTCGTCAGGATTTCCGACTCAACCTGTCGCTGCCGACGAGTTTTAATATCTTTTTAAAGCCGCTTTGAAAGATCCCGTCCTCCCACGTTTCTACGTATCTTAGATACCCGGGTTATTTTTAATACCGTGATATTTATATAAATAACATTACACAGCTGAATGACGTTGATCGGCCTTGGTCGATGACAAAAATGGACTAACGATTGCTGATTTGTAAGCAGCTGGGGGCAATCGCTCATATCGAATTATTAAGATGCAAACGAGCCTGTACTCTATACCTATACTCGATGCATACGCATATGCACAATGCATCTTGCTAGCTGATTGCATAAGCGGAAGTGCATTCAGTATACGCGCATAACGCAAATTGAATTTACCAGTTCGATTTTATCTCATCAATTGCAATTGCCTCTCGAACTCAAAACAATAGTCTTTAAATGTCAGAAGACCGCCGCTTGTACCATCAATAAGGAGCCACACGTTCTTAAATGCTTCCTCATGTCCTACGCCTTCGAAAATACATAAAGGTCAATGTCACAGGATATCGATTACCAATCTGACATTTCTTCGTCTTCGTATTGATTCTTCAAAGCCTACGCAATTCCCTGCTTAAGCGTTCAGCCGTACATTCTCTTAGCGATCGCATCGATGTACAGGCTGCAATCAAGCTTAGCTCTGGTTTTCTTAGGCGGTGCTCGCACCGACATCGCTTGACCATAATCGGTAACTTGAGCAACCGGTCAATTAGCAAGATCGAAGGCACCACTGGTTGGACGAGTGTCAAGGCACCGGCGTCGCGGCGTTGATATCTGCCACACGGAAAATAACGATTTTAACATTGTGTTAATATTACCACTGACGGTCATTTAATGCACAGTGAGGTCATCAAGAAGGGCCGGAAGTAGGTCAGGCTACGGAATGGGAATAGTTTATTGATACTGGTATAATAAACAGACCTGAATTACCCAGTCCAATTCCCATATATTCTCTCGAAACGAGAAATTCACAGAGCATTTTCGCAACGCCGTAGTCCAATCCGAAACCATCCGCACTGATGGAATTCAGCTAGAATTCTTTCACAGACCGGCTACGGTCTCAAGGAAGTCTCACCGTCCATTAAAGTAGCCTCGGTGTCGAGGTGGCGGACACGTAAAGCCCCCCCCCCCCCCTCCCTCCATTTGTAATTGCCATGCTAATGAGTCGTGTGACGTAATTAAGAGGGACTTAGTTAAGGTACTCGCTATGGCTGATTAACGAATGACATCATACCAACGTGCGACACGTGCTCTACTCTCGATTCTCAACTCCGCAACGACAACGAGGATCGACACTGGCCTGTCCTGAGTCATGCGAATTATTCGCTCCCCTGATGCTTTCTTGTCCCCTTGCATAAATAATTACAAAGTGGACTTCGGTCAAGGTCCGATTTATGGCGCCAGTCATTACCTATCGTGTACATCGGCAAGTACCTTTACAAGCCATACGTTATCGATACCTCCGAGCTACTCGAATTCTTCATTTAATTTATTGTCACCACGGTCCAGACAGACTCTCGATCTTCACGGTATCTGCTTACAGGCGCTCAAGTTTGAAACGGATGTTGATAAACCGGATCGAATTCCACAGTGATGATTGCGGAGGATGGCAGGGGGGGAAGGGTAGTACGTGTCGATAGGGATGGTAATGAGGCGGATAGCCAGCACCTTTGTCTACACTATGCTCAAGCACGCTGCCAAGCATACATGGAATATACACACACGCTCGGAGAATAGAACGAAATAGAATGGAATAGAGACCGAGTCTCAATTAATCTTTAAATTGGTCATCCACGTCGTGACTCACGATTCTCTGATGACACGTACCCTACACAGCTGTCCGCGATGACATTTCTTGAAGATGCGTGGGAATCCACGATAGTAACATATTACGAAACCACCACCTATGCGTATTCCGCGTTACTCGTACTTCCTGCTATCCCGTTCAATTAGCTCGAGATAATATCGTAGAGCTGCCTAACCTTCGGTAATGCAGCTATGATCAGTCCTGATGCACTTTCGATGCGTCTGCAGCTCTGACTTCCCAGAAAGGGCTTCTCCAAACAAGGGAAAGTATTAGACCCTCGGACTCACTACGTGTGTAGGGTTAAACGACTTCGTGATCGGAGTCCGCCATGAGGTTCTCTTTCTCTCTCTCTCTCTCCTTCTCTCTCTTTCTTCACCAGGTTCATTGTTCCACGATACCTCGTCGCCATTGGCGAAGAGAACCTGCTCGGCAACTAGAAATTCTTGCCAGGAAGACGAGAGTGCCTCTATTCTCTCTGATACAGCTATAATATGTATATATCTATATATATACGTATGTAACATATGTGTATATCTGTAATCGTTAACAAATTTCTTTATTGCTTTTGACGGCCATTAGTTACTGTATTGATAGAGACACGCCAGTCGATTTATACCAAAGTAGTTTACCAACTCTGACACCTACGAATTGCTAAGAGAAAAAGCAATGCCTCCAGGATTTGGGTCAGGGTATACTGTCGCTCGTTTTTGCGTGCTGCCTTAACTACACGCGTGACCACGCTCGCGCAACGATACGTATAAATTCTCATGTAAACGGCAAGGAATCTCATGGGCTGTTTGCGCTTTGCTATGTGATGTAATATTGACACTGGCCTACCAAGGCAGCTTCCTTGGCTTCATCCTATTCCTCTTCCTCTAATTCACGCTCTATCGGGCTTTTCGATTCTCTATGGTATATACCTCTACCTCCCGTCCCTCGTTTCACGTTTCTATCGCGGTGCCGTCATAAGCCACAAACCAACTTGGACTAACTGGCCTAACACATGGATTAGTAAGCTCTAAATCGAGACGTGATGCTATCGAGGCTACGACGAAAATACGACAGGAAAAGCAGCCAATACGAATTCCCTGCTAAATAATTCCTCTTTACGACTGAATAGTCTGTCCGAGTCTCTCGTTATTCTCTCTGGTCTCTCTTAACGCGGGTATAAGTCGAGGTATCAGTACTGACTGTACCCGTAGACGACCAGTACGAATGCAGAAGTCTCGTAGATCTCGCGCATCAAATCTATTATGGGAATCTGCTATTACAGGAGAACCTAGGGGTTTGTTTACAGTGCATTGACGCTTCTCTCCCTTTGACTAAGACGGCAACACTGAGACTTAAGACTTGTGAGACTGGATGCTGAAACGACCGGCAGACTTCTGCTTCTGGGAGAGAAATGCGTTTCTGCTTTCCCTTCCCTCTTGGCAGACGTCCAAACCCTTCTCCAGTCTGTTCCTTTTGCCCTTTCACGAGGCATAGTTATTTCTGCCGAATACACTCTCCTCCAGAGGATGCTGCGACTTACTCTCTGCTTCGGGTACAGGATTTTCTCTGTTAGGAGTATCGATTCGGCATACCTAAGCATATTGGTAGAGTGGGAATTATTTTCTTATTAGGTTTATGGGATTTCACCTAGAGGAACGAGCTATGAAAGAAATACCCACGATAGCAATGTGCAGGGACAGCAGCAAACGCTCGAGTCGTGATACGCAGACCAATTGCTGACACTCCCCGTTTCCGCCTTTGTTGTTATTCCTACCGGTTGCTTTTTATGATACGGTTGTACGCTCGACGCGGGTTACGAGACGACGCGCGCGCCTCTTCAGAGAGAGAAATGAGTCAATTCCAGGAGGCAGAAGTGCGTGCCTTTTCGTAATAATAACTATTAAGCCGTGAGGGAATTTAGGCTGAGGGGTTAGGGGTAACTTGGGTTGAGTGACGTCACTCGTTTCGTATTCATCAACCGTTGAAACGAATGAACGATGCAACCGGCTGACCACCCGACAACGCAATTTAACCGCACGAGTACATTGAATGTTATGTGTCAGCGTACGCGACTTCGTCAGCCGCTAAAGTCAAAGATAAACAGTATAGTAAGATTACGTGCTAACTCCGTGTTTACTTTACTCTTAGTCAGAATCATCATTAGTACTGATTTTTTTTTCACTTTGCGGATACTATATAGAAGTCATTGTGGATTTTCGTAATTGATTCGTCAATCTCTCGCGTGACCTTCCTATAATTTTCTTATTGAATGCTTATGGCACTCGTGGTGGTTAATAGATTTTCATGGATGACACCATACGTTTTCGGATATGTATGTCCTACGTGTATACACAGAAATGGAGGACAGGATTATCTCATCAAGCCAAAAAGCCGGAATCTCGTCATCGGGATTTAGGAGTAGATGTATAAGAGCCACTGACCCGATTCCTCGCCATGTTTGGTCGGACAAACCCACCACGGGGTTCTTGGTTCGGTGACTCGAGAAGACAAAGTGTATCTGTCCGCTGGGAGGAATCGAGTTAATTCCAGCTAATGGGAACGTTTGCTGGATTAATTGTCCACGCTGGCTTTAATGATACACAGGACAATTCAGCTTGAAGAAATTATCAGATTTTCACTGTGGAACGTGACAATTTTTTGTTTAAGCATAATTTGGCAATTGTCAAGGTCAAGAAAATGCTACGTTTTTTAACGTCTTTTGACAATTCGCCAAAATCAACTTTTAATCGTACAATTAAAATTATAAGAAATTATAATGCCACCTGTCCCTTCCCCGAGTGCGGTATGAGTATGTCTGTCTCTTTCTTACGCACGGAAGTTCCTACAGGTCTGTCACTCTCGCACTCGGAGCAATCTTTTACTCTTAGCTGTAAAAGATCGCTGAATTCTACGTATTCGAAACGATTTCATGACAGCTGTCAAATCTGACCAATCCCATATCCAGATGGATTCCCCGTGCGTAAGGGTCGTTAGTCAAAGTTGGGATTGTCCAGGCTATAATTCTTTGAATCAAACAGAATCAGTCATCATCCTAAGGATGTGGGGGAGGCACACCCAGTCCTGAAAGAATGTCAAACGTCCGACCTAATTTCACGTCCCTCGTACGATTCCGTATTTGGAATGGTTTGAACGTCCGAACGTGACAAAAGACAATGTCACCGCAGACCGATGACATCAATACACGATGTCATCCTTGCGTCAGGACTTTTTTGGACACTCGTCATCATCGCGCTGACATCACTCGTGCAACGCGTGTCTAACATTCGTAACCGATATACTACTTGCGGTTCTTTGATTTCCCCGTTATAGTTATACTGGTATATGATTATCGTCATTCCACTTAATCATCCCAGGGGATGATGATTAAGCCACTCGCAATTTCATCTGACAAGGTCGGCATCACGTGTTCCGTCATAAAGGATATCTCTATATCGTGTCAGCGAGGTCGAGCGTCATAGCAGGAGTCCGTTACGTGACGACTTGTCAATTACAGGACGATAAATATCCGGGGGATGTACATGGGTGGGGTGGTGTTCCAGGTACACCCACCAACCCCTGTCTAACAAATTCACGTAAAACAGAAAGTGAAAGATGTATTGGCTCATGAACTATGACCGCACCCTTAATATCACCCCTGCGTGTGCTTGGGTCAATTTTTGTTTTTAACGAACACTCCCCTGCCACTCGATGAGCTTTTATCAACCCTTATGGATTCTCTGCTTTGCGTTACCTCATTCCGTTAAACCGAGAACCCCATAGTCCATGCTCTTCTCTCTGTATGGTGGTGGTTCTCGGCAGAATCGTGGCGCCTCTCGTCTCTTCTGGGGGGATGGAAAATAATTGTGAGAGACTGAGGTGACGCCACGTGGGGCTGATGCTCGTCGACCATTAACCTAGATTCATCCCCCTCGGTCACGCTTCCCTAGCTGCTGTGTTATTCACCACTAGCACTCCATACGTATATCTACGGAGAACTGCGTTCTAGAATTAACCAGAAGAAATGCCATATGTTAAGCTGTTTTAATGCCTTCGCGAAGGCCGTGAAGTTCACACGAAGTTGGGAAAGGTTTCGGCGTCTGTGCCTCTTGTTAATTTTCACTTAGCCAGGGGTTGTCCTGAATTTCGTAAGGGATTTTATGGGGGGCGAAGGGTGGTTACCGAAGGGGTAGATTTACTCGACCTAGTTTTCACGAGTGTAGGGCGTGGTAGTCAGGATGAGCGATATATGGGGAGAAGAGTTCGGAACGGTCCGCTAGCACGCAGGGGCGTGGGCACTTTGTTTTCTCTTGCGGACTTTTTGTCTTGGTTTTTAATATTTTTTTACTCCTCTCTTTCAACCCCATTTGTCTTCTCTTTCTCTCTGTTCCGCCATTACTCTCTTTTTCGCCAGCCGTTTGATCCGCACGAGTTGCAGGAAGCTACGAGGGTTGGTGGGTACCTTACTATACTCTCGTGCCTCCCGGTATTATTAGAATAGAAATAGGAGCGGTTGCGTGCTAGAAATCTAATTTCGACTTCGACCAAGAGCAGCTTCTATGAAAAATTCCTCGAGACCAACTGGAATCTCTTTTTCACTTTCATTACTGCTACAAGTATCTCTTATCTTTCGTTGACTACCTCATTACTGTGATTATTATTATATTTTACACTATATGCATTTTTCTATGTTACAGGATGGTCCAGACCCAACAAGGATCTTGGATATGATTACCCTGACGATGAGTACGCGCTAGAGGATTATTCAATACCTGATGACGAGTCTGAAAATTCTCGGAATGACGTAGGTCCACCGGAAATCAGATCTCAACCTGTAGCCCTTAGGGTACTACCTGGCAACACTATCATATTACCGTGTGCAGTCGTGAACGCAGGTACGCAACCATTTTTAAAATAGCCATATGCCGGATCTATAAAAAATGTCTGTGAGAATGATTGCGTTATATAAACGTGAATATCTTTGATTTTTCAGATTCCGTCACCGTTATATGGAAGAGGAACGTCGAGGTTCTCTACAGTGACGACTTACCGTTCACCAATGAAAAAAATCGAATTATCAGACTGGCTAACAACAGCTTGATGATTCTCAATGCTACCGCCAATGACACTTCGGACAATTATGTTTGTCAATTGACAACTCAGCCTGTCACTGAAATTGTGCATAGAGTACTTGTTGAACCTGAGATTATAGTGACACCTTCGAAACACGTGGAGATTGATTACGGCAAGGATGTGGTACTTGGATGCAAGTCTACTATGCAACCAGATGCTGATATCAAATGGTCCCGCAAGGTAGATCCAATTATAAGAAACTTAAAAAGCCTTGTAACATTTTTTTTCATAATTTCAATTCTTAATTTAAAAAAATATATTTCACAGGGAAAACGATTGCCCACTGGAGAGGAAACTGTACAAGGCGATTCTATTACGATTTATAAAGCAACCAGACATCATGCTGGTCTTTATCAATGTTTGATTGATAATCATACAAAGAATCCACTTCATGCCGCCATCGAGCTTGTCGTCAATTGTGAGTGAATAAATGCTCCAGGAATGTTTTCCTTATTGTACAACTTTGTTATTAGTCATCCAATTTATTCATTGCTATTATGAATATCCAGTTGATAAATTTGGTATTCTTATGACTCTTCGCGGTTTGATTAGTCATTTTATAGTTTTAACATACTCGTTTATCGACCATTCGTATTCAGAACCTTCTTATAAACAATTTTATACCTTTTTATTTTAGATCCACCGGAAATCGAGGTGGAGCACGAGTCTGTGCATACTGGCACGGGATCGGATTCTGAACTTTCCTGTATCGTTCACGCTCATCCCCGTGCTCATGTCACATGGTTCAAGAACAAGAAACGCGTAATCCCAAAGGAGGGCAGAATTTTCATGAAGAACGTCGATTCGAGACATATACTCATACTTAAACATACTACGAATCGTGATCTTGACATATACACGTGTCAAGCATCGAATTCAATGGGCACTACTAGTCGAAATGTTTCCCTGACCGGTATGGAATAATTTTGTAAAAAATTGTCGATAAAATAGATCGCTTCTTTGAATTGTCAATTAACGTTTAACATAATATAATTTTAGGAGTACCAACCAAAGCAACCTTCTCCGGTGGAGAAGTTGGAAAGGATGACACTACTTTGATTCTAAAATGGCGATTGCAATCTTACTCTCCAATAACCGAATACAAGGTACGTCTCTTATCTAATGTGTATAACATTGCTTAAATTTGAATTAGCAGATTTATCTTAACACAAGGAATTATTTGCAGCTGCAATATCGTCGCAAGGGTGAAAATTCCTGGGTAGAAATGACGCCTAGAGTGACAGACGGTCAAGGAGCTGATGAAACAATCTACACAGTTGAGCATCCACTGAAAGGATTGGAATCTGGGATGTACGAGGCAACCCTTGCAGCAAGAAATGATTATGGTTGGTCGCCAAAATCGGAGCTATTCACCTTCAATGGAGGTAAATTACGTAGAAATGATGTATTTTCCAGAATTATCATTTAGACGCGTTACTCGTGTATTTTCATGATTATGAATGATTTGCACTTATTTCTAAGTTTCTTTTTGTTTTTCTTTTCCTTCACAGAATATGTACCCGTGGAAGAATCAAAGCGTGGTACGTTTTTATTTTTCTTTGCTTCTCTTGAGTCATTGTTGTCTTGCACTCTGGCAATGACATGCACAGTTTATTATACTGATAATAATCATTCTTTTTTTGAATACAGTAACGGGCTCGGCAGTTACGTCAAGGCCGCTCCTGGCTCTCACGACACTTCTTCTAGTCGTTACTTCCTACATCTCGACGAATCTTTAATTAACTCGAGACACGAAATTCTACGTAGGTAAGAAAAACACGGAATTACGTAGTGAATCAGTTTTATTTTATGCAAATGACTATTGACTATCAATCAATAGATCACGGACCGTTTCCATTATCCCCTGTAATCAACAAGCAAAGTGTTTTTGCATTAAGTGATTATTCGTTTGGTTCTAGGTAAATTGCTGCAGCCAAAGCATACACACCAGCCGGCATCATGGTGGATATTTTAATCTAACGGGTACTGTGGTGCCTAATGAAAGTGCTCTTCGATAAAAAAGAATGAAAGAAACTCAGGCATTACGATTACTCCTCATTATCGGCCATCAGAGTTCTCAGGAGTTATTCTTGATATCCCAGTGCGAATAAACCCGGTGCATTCCGTCTTCTCTTGGAATACAGAAATCAGTCAATGAGAGAGAAAGAGAGAAGAAAAGCACTTAAAAAAAATGGATGATGACAGTCCAAATGACTTGGTATCTCTTAAAAAACATATAGCATATTATTTTACTATGAACACTCATTTATCAGAGACGATGGCCGATAGCGAGAAGATTCAAAAGATAAGCGGAATTATAATATGAGCGGATACTAATTATGGAATGATCCTATACCTATATATATACTGAATAGGGTGAAGACGCTATATACACGTAACAAGGGACGAGCTCCTTAATCTCTTATCGTATTACTTGGTGCTTAGAATGCCGACGACAGTAACTTAAGGATCCTCTAAGCTTTTACATACTATTCAAATCGGAATGAATTATGAGAATCGATCTCTAATGTTCACTGATCATTTTCGATTATCGTTCCGTCACCTCTAGGTGTGCCATTTTATCAGCGTTAAGCCCACGACGGCATTTTAATGATAAACTGCAAAGGAGCTGGCCCCACCCCTCCACACCCTCTATCCCTCGACCTAACGCACACATTACCCCTATTGTCCTTTCCCTTCGTTTATGAGTCTAACGTAAGAGATGCTATACTTTAAAATATATTTATATACACGTAATACCTATATATAACATATAGTATTCACTGTACATGATATAATGGCCGACGAGATGCTCGCGATCATTATTATTGTAATTTATTTTTTTATGCTTAAGAAGATCGAGATGCCGGGTCCTGGGACGGCTCTTCCTTCGTGCCATTCTACTCCTTTTGTCTTTGTTACATTTTACATCTTGTCTTCCTCTTGTCTTTCTTATTATTATTATTTTTTAAATTTCATTCTTCCCAAATATTATTTTCCTGTGCACGAACGAGACCGTCCATTTTGTCGTACGCTAAATCGACGTACCTATATTTCTAATTAATGTTAACAGAGAGGAACGCTTAAGTTTTCTTTCGGCGTTCCTACGATTATATAGTTAGCGAAACGTTTCACCGGACGCGCGAGATTCCTCGTGAGTTTTTTTGTGAAAATGTCAAATTTTCAGGAATCTCGCGTAATCCGGCAAGACCTTCGGCTTTCGCAGTGTTACCTAAGATGTGCAAAGTGATGAATTTACGAGTGACTGAGGATTGCGCGAATGTGTATATTTCTTTATTTTGTTTTCTCCTCTATTCTATAACTATGACGTTTTTTTATCACACTCCTTCTCGGAGACCTTCCATTTATTTTTTTTCCGTCTTCTTTTCTTATGTTAATTCTCAGTCTATCTTATGTTTCATATAGCAGCAACCGATAGTTACGCAATTTTTATTAGTGAAACGAGCAAGTATCACCACAGTACATGTCTGAACATCAGTAGATAGAAAAAGAACAATTTTTAGAGGAAAAAAAAAGAAATATTTCAAGAAATATTTACAACGCTATTTTATCTATTTACAGCAGTTACAATTGTACTTATTGTACACTGATGAAAGAAATTTGTTTCTCACACGTTATCAAAGAAACGCGAGATTTCCAAAAGCAAGAAAAGAGAGTCTGTATCGATTATCATTTTCCTTATCTCTGCGATCTGCGATAGTCGTGCGAATAAGCGTTATCGTGTTCAATGTAACTGAATGACATACATTAGTTCTTGGAAACTATGCCTTAAAGAAACTACAATGCTGTGGCTGATTATCACGTGTACAGCTTATTGTTGCCTTAATCATTGTAACGTGTACAATCAAAATGAAAGAAAAAAAAAAAGAAGGAAAGAATTGCGAACGAAAAGAAATGATATCAGGTGATGATCAAACGGTACAATCAATCGATTGATCGTTTTCGGTGGAAAAACGTAAATAAATGAATTATAACACGAATATTATTGAAATACGCGTTTATTGCACATTCACTGCCAAATCTACGTTCATGCTATTCGAGACCTTTAACAACTCATTCGTTTCGCTGGATTTTTGCAATTTTGTGAAACTTTCTTGTGACGAAGGATTCACCTTTTTATTGCTACTACCCTCTTCCTTCATGAACTTACAGGAAATCAAATACCAGAAACTTTGTACTGCAGCCTTTACGAGTCCTGTTAAAGGATATTTGATTCAGTATGTTTATAGCAGAATTAGATAATCAATTAACTTATTAATGACGCTTACCATTTGTTACAAATACACCACCAACAATGGCGCATAGCTTAACCACAAATTGTCTGAGCGAATCTCGCTCTTCTGTTACGTCGATTTTTAAGGCGCTGGTGTCGTATTTGAAAAAAATTCCTGGAGTACCATGGGAACCTTTGTGATGATTTATTGGCCTCTCGTGATCCTTCACGCTGTACTGATAAGTCTTTGACGTTCGAAGTAACGTGCTGATATCCGTGGGTACCACTTCCACGAAGTATTGATACAACATCATATCTAAAATTGAAAATAATTAGGAATAATACCCAAAAAATCTTGTCACTGATTACTCCAATTTACTATGGGCCATGATACGTACTATCAGTAGCGATTTTTTCATCACCCTCGAGAGGATGAACGATTCCAGGACTCGGTTCGCCGAAAGAGAATCGATTGATCCTGTGAGTGAAATTATAGTCTTTATCCGTCATAAACGCGGATATATGTACGTGTCCGCGTGGCAGTGATAATGATTTACCGGCAGTGATATGAAAATTACCAGCCACCTTGTGCACTTCCAAAGTACCATAAACACGACAGGAGTCCTTAGGATAACTTGGAATTTTTGTCCTGAAATATATAATTTTAAATACCTTTCTTTGCCCTAACCTTTTGTCTTATTTTACTTCTACTGATATTGGAACGTTACCTATTAGGCATTTCGCTGAAGAGAGTAACTTGATTCGACTTCCACAGAAGCTCGTGAATCGCATGATACTCTTCCCTGAGGTAGGTGTTAACGTGTTTCAAAGCATCAAAGTGCAATCGCTGTTCTCGCGATAACTCCCACCATGTATCCTCTTCCTTGAGGGGTTTGAAACCGATTAAATTTTGATTTGTAGAGTCGAGTACATCCGCACCTATCCTGCTGCACGGCATAGCCACTGTTATGTCAACATTAATTTTGAGTTTGGCATCGATTTCAAGATCCGGTGTGAAACGGAATCGCAGTCTGCTGTCCAGAAAGTACCTCGTCTCGGAGAAGATGAGGTAGGCAATGGCGATGAAAACAAACACAGAAACTAAACAGTCAGAGAAGTATTTTGAGGTTAGGTTTTTATTTGGCTTTTATTGTAATAATTAATTACATGACAAACTCACAGGTTCCTCCAACTGCTGACTGCTCGACATAAGTTTCTGGTATTTTTGGAAAGGCGTCAAGTTCCTTAATAGACTTTATATTCACAAATCTTCTGCGTAACATTTTGTACGTTTTCCAGCGAGTTCTGTTAGGCACTGCGTTTGAGAGCTGTTGACAGCCTTGATGTTCGTCGTTTGCTAACAAGTACTCAAGTGAACGGCCAATTCCTTCTGTCGCCGGTATTGTAGATCTAGCATAACGATTATGGCAATAAAGCCGTAAACCGTTATGCCCAAGAGCTTCAAATACTCATTCTGCTGTCCCTTCTACCTAAAACTGTTTGGTTCGTGGTTGGTCGCTCCGGAAAATGTTCGTTTTAACCTAACCTAACAGAACTTTCCAATAAAGCTT